>VMBQ01000964.1:66678-146683 GCA_007657795.1 Dreissena rostriformis | reverse complement strand
GTCATCCTTCAAGGTCAGAGGTCAAATATATGTGGCCCAAATCGCTTATTTTATGAATACTTTTGCAATATTGAAGATAGCAACTTGATATTTGGCATGCATGTGTAACTTATGGAGCTGCACATTTTGAGTGGTAAAAGGTCAAGGTCATCCTTCAAGGTCAGAGGTCAAATATATGTGGCCCAAATCGCTTATTTTATGAATACTTTTGCAATATTGAAGATAGCAACTTGATATTTGGCATGCATGTGTATCTCATGGAGCTGCACATTTTTAGTGGTGAAGGGTCAAGGTCAAGTTCATCCTTCAAGGTCAAACGTCATATAGGTGGACATAGTGTTTTACAAACACATCTTGTTTTTGTTTCGGATGTTTTTTTTTTGTCCATGTGTTCAAGCAGAATGATCAGTAACATATTTTTCAGATGCGCAAAAGTTTGGACATTCTAATCTCGCGAAACAAATTATGTAGATCAAAGTTTTTTTATATAATTCAAAGACGATTTTGAAGGAGTCCGACGGACTTCCTTGACACAAAAACAAGGAGTCCGAGTCTCATTAGTGCCTAGAACATCTGGTCTTTCATTTTTCCATGGTCATACAACTTTTTCTTTTTTCACAAGAAAAAAGACTTTATTTACCTCGTCCATAGGTATATGCAGATCTAGGTCATCGTGCTCCATAACATACAAAAGATTATGTGTTAGTCGCACAAATATGAGTTAATATTTTCAGAGCGACATACAAACATTATGTTTACTATGGATATATAGACATCGTAAAAATCATACCACAAGAACTCATTGTATTATAATACAATTATATGCACATATAACACATATCATTTTTGATTAAATTGTAGGTTAATAAAGAATAACATTGCTATTGTACAAATGTAGTAAAAACTTTATAAAAAGGAGAGAACTGAAGTATTTGTCAAACCGACTGACAACAAAGTGCCTTGTTATAAGTATTTGTAAACCCTTCTGACATCAAAGTGTCATGTTATTAGTATTTTTAAAACCTTCCGACATCAAAGTGTCTTGTTATAAGTATGTGTAAAACCTTCTGACATTGTGCATCGTTATAAGTATTTGTGAAACCCTTCTGATATCAAAGTGCCTTGATTTAAGTATTTGTAAAACCTTCTGACACCAAAGTGCCTTGTTATAAGTATTTGTTAAACCTTCTGACATCAAAGTGCCTTGTTATAATTATGTTTAAAACCTTCTGACACAAATGTGCCGTGTTATAAGTATTTGTAAAACCTTCTGACATTAAACTGGATTGTTATAAGTATTTGCAAAACCTTCTGACTCCAATGTGCGTTGTTATTAGTTTTTGTTAAACCTTCTGACATCAAAGTGTCTTGTTATACGTATTTGTAAAACCTTCATACATGAAAGTGCCTTGTTATACGTATTTTAAAACCTCTGACATCAAAGTGCCTTGTTATAAGTATTTGTAAACTCGTCTTACATCAAAGTACCTTGTTATAAGTATTTGTAAACTCTTCTTACATCAAATTCCCTGTTATAAGTATTTGTAAAACCTTCTGAAATCAAAGTGCGCTATAATAAGTATTTATAAAATAGTCTGACATTAAAGTGCCTTGTAAAAAGAATTTGTAAAATCTTCTGACATCAAAGTGCCTTGTTATAAGTATTTGTAAACCCTTCTAACATCAAAGTGCCTTGCTATACGTATGTGTTAAACCTTCTGACATTAAAGTGCCTTGTTCTAAGTATTTGTAAAACCTTCTGACAGCAAAGTGCCTTGTTATAAGTATTTGTTAAACCTTCTGACATCAAAGTGCCTTGTTATAATGATTTCAAAACCTTTCTGACATCAAAGTGCCTTGTTATAAGTATTTTTAAAACCCTCTGACTTCAAAGGGCCTTGTTATAAGTATTAGTTAAACCTTCTTACATCAAATTGCCTTGTTATTACGTATTTGTAAAACCTTCTGACATCAAAGTGCCTTGTTATAATTATTTGAAAACCCTTCTTACATAAAAGTGCCGTGTTATACGTATGTCTAAATCCTTCTTACACTGATTAATTCCATTATTTCAATGTCTAATGTTTCATCTTGAAAATTGAATGAAAATTATTTATTAAGCATCAAATACGATGTATATAATACATACATCGTTTTCGAATAAAAATTAACAAGAATTCCGCTGTCGGAGACATATGCCCCCTAAACAGGGCCTTTACACAGGATTGTTTTGCAACAAAACTGAGCATACGAGTTTATCTTATGTTTTATGTACAGCATATAAGGCCTATCACTCAATCCTTTGATGACATATGGAACGGAAACCAATTTAACACTTAATGTCACAGTGACCTTGACCTTTGAACTAGTGAACCCAATTTCAATAGGGGTCTCTCACTGTCCAATGCCTATCGGTCAATTCGTTGACGAGTTATTAGTCGGAAAAGATTTTCACACGTATTGTGACAGTGACCTTTACCTTTGACATAGATCTACTGTCCAAGGCCAATGCACATGTGAAGTATTAAGCCAATCGGCCAATCGTTGACGAGTTATTAATCAGAAATGATGTTCACACTTATTGTGACAGTGACATTGATCTTTGATCTAGTTGCTCAAAAGTGGTCATCTACTGTCCATGACCAATGCACATTTGCAGTATCAAGCCAATCGGTCAACCTGTTTAAAAGTTAATTATCGGAAACGAACTGGTCTACCGACAGACAGACCGACCAACATCCAGCAAAACAATATCCCCCTCTTCTTCGAAGGTGGGCATAATAAAACTGTACAGACATTACATGTGTGCGGTACAAATATATTAAGGATCGTTTTGAGCAAATTAAAAATGAACAACAGATTGGAAAAAGGCACCTTTAGATAAAACGCTTCGATGATTCCGGCGTCCTTATGACATACCAAATCCATGACAATTGTATCTATAGGGAATACAAAACGTTAGACACAATGAAATCGTTGGCGTAACTATACAATGCGCTAAACTAAATGTGGATGATACTAGCTTTCATAGTTTGATATGTGAAACTGATATACAGTCAGATAACGAAACAAACGGCAAACAATTCTAGTAATCATCATCATCTCCAACAAAAAAACTCAACTCTATGAATTTGCATCTTAGGCTATAAGTGCCATCTTTAGCTATGACGCCAGGTACATGACGTCATCAATACGAAGACTGTAATACGTACCGTTTCACTCAGCTATGACGTCATTTACATGATGTCATCAATACGAAAGTTCTCATACGTACCGTTTTCCTCATACGCGTTCGCCGTAAGGAATGTAAAGAACGTGTCTGCTTCATAGACGAAATTCTTGTTAAGTTGCTCTCCAGTCTTTTTGTGTATGATGCGAAATCGCATCTAAAAGACAAAATAAACTACGTTAAAGGTCTCGAGTTTGTTAACGCAAATGTTTTATATATAAATGAATGCGAATTAAAACCTAATCTACAAATTGATCTCTAGGTACCGCTTCAAAGACTCTTTTTGCTGTTTCCAGTATTAGAATGTACACTGGTATAATAAAAAGAGCTTTGTTTGTGGAACACAAAGCCACCGGAAATGCGTTATTTAAGAGAAAATTGCCGGTCAAAGGCCCGTTACTTCGCCAAAAATCAATGGACAGGAAAGAAACTCGAACTGTATCTGTAAGTCATGCATGCAGACTCACACACGAAAAATCAGGTCAATATTTCCGGGAAAAAAACACTCCGGAATGCCGGGCGAACAGACAGGGTGACGGCTGTATGGGCATACAAAGACTATTTTGACCTTCATATCTGGGTACCACTTAAAGGCGTCTGTAGCCGCGTATCCAAGCGCAGCCTTTTTGACGTCCATGAGGAGTGGTTGTTGAATGATGATGATGTATTTTTCCGTCATGCCAAAGCTATGGATGTAATGCACGTGCGTCCAGTAGGCAGAATGCACGAGAGTAACGACGTTTTGTGTCGCATCGAGCTTCGAATCAACGTCTTGCTGATCTGTGTAGAATTTATCTTGTTTATTTGTATGGTCACTTGATTAGTTTAAACCTATTTATTTAAGCTTGATTGCATCGAAAGCCTAAGGCTTATAGAAACGCTCTCGAGTACGTTTCCTGGGACTAGAANAAATAAACATAAATATTTCAATTTCTTTCAATATTGGCGTAACAATGCGCAGTTTTGTTTGCCAATAAAAGCCCCCCGAACAACTTTTACAACAAAATATAAACTAAATGTTATCATATATGTGCGATTCCAATGATATTTACGTATATATTGTTTTCTAAGACTATTAAAAACTAATATAAAAAGTGAAACTCCAGAAGCTTCAGCAGTAATGCATTTTGGCTAAGCCCAAATTAAATATGCTTTCCATTAACAAAAACAGTGTTCGTTTGACATGATGTGGTTTCGACTCATGATTTCAACGGTAATCGTGTTTTTGCGTTTGTTATCCATAGGTCGAAAGCGCGAAACGAGTATTTGCGATAACGGAACAACGTATCATAGAACCTATACAACGTGTTGTTTTCAAAGTGGCATTGGTTGCAAATCTAATTGATTTGATATTTTAATATGTCTTTGCCGTTGGTCTTTTATAATATGTTCGAATGAACACGTTAATCTACCAGATATAATATTTTCTCGATAACACAAATCGTATATAAATAAGAACTGGTATACGTGTAAAACTTTCAACACATTTTTATCGAAAACAGCTGTTTGTCGTCGCCGATTATTTTTGCCATGTTCATGAATGATGCAGATTAACGTTTTGAGATCAAAAGAAGGCGGTGGAATATATATATCTCCTGAAATCGATAGATTATTTGTATTAATGTATGCTGATGATGTTTCGGGGGCTAGCAGATACAGCTGTGCAGCTGCAGTGACTTATCAACAATATCGAAGTTTTCTGTGATAAAGTTAAAATGAAAGTGAATCTGGACAAGTCCAAGATCATGGTTTTTAGAAATTGCAGTCCTCTACGCCGATATGAACACTGGACATACAAAGGAGTAAATGTATAAGTCATGTCTTTCTATAAGTATTTAGGTGCGTACTTTACGCCGAAGTTATCATGGACAATGACGAAGGAGACGCTAGCAAAACAAGCCATGAATGCTTTAGGAAGCATTTATAGGTGCCAGAAACATTTTGGATATTTTAGCCCAAACAAGCGTTCAATTTTTTGACACTATGACTACGCCGATTCTTTGCTACTCCGCCGAAATATGGGGCTTCCAGTGCGCAGAGTGTATTGAACGTGTGCACATCAACTACTGTAAACGGCCTCGTGGTTAAAACAAATCTGTGACAAATTTCTCTGATTTGACTGAATGTGGACGGCTGCCTTTGTATGTGACATACACAGGTATACTCATGGCATACTGGGTCAGGATTCTTCAGATGCCAAACAAAAAGATACCCGAGACAAATGTACATGCTTCTTCGAAACCTCGATTCATCAGGCAAAAACAATTCGACTACACATGTTAAAAGAGTACTATTCGAGAATGGCTTTGGCTATATTTGGTTAGCAAACGAAGTCGGAAATTCTAAAATGTTCATGTTCTTGTTCAAAAACAGGCTTAAAGATTGTGCTCTGCAAAAACTCCAAGCTCAAATGGATAGTTAGCCTTAGGCGAAATATTATCGGGAATGCAAAACATTACTTAATGTTGAACGATATCTGTCCATTGAGTTGCCTTACGCATTAAAAAGATGTCTTTCAAATTTCCGATGTTCCGGACACGAGCTCATGATTGAGAAAGGCCGACACATGAACATACAGCATAATCATAGATATTGTAAATTTTGTCTAATGCGACATGTCTATATTGTCGAAGATGAGTACCATATGTTTATGCAATGCCCATTGTATAACACATTAAGACATGATTTGTTTATTCCGCAGTGGTTGAATCAAATAGAAACTGTCCGTTTGTTCAATATGTTAATGGCCGATGAAAATGACAAGCACATATTTTTGATAGCCAAATGTTTGTCTGAATGTAATAAAGTACGAAGACAATTCATTAGCACACATCATTTATAACGTTTGCAATAGATGACCATTTTTTCCTCTTTTTTTTTCCTTTAAAATGTGAATTCCATGTATTTAGACTGCCATTAAATATAAACATGTATATGTATGTGCATGCTAATATGTAACAATTAGGTAATTATCATGCAAACTAGCTTACATTTTAATACTGTATGCTTCTATTGCATGGTTTATTTATCTTTGATAAAGAATAATGATTATTAGATTACTTTATAAGTATGTTACTATTGTGCATGCTAACTTGTCATAGGTATTTAATTAATAGGTAAACCATGTTTTGGTGGTGAAACTGCATAATTATATTGTTAGGCGTGGATAATGAATCATACGCTCAGGCTAACATTTAAAAAATGTTTATACTTGTATGTTGATATTTAAAAAATATGAAATTATAATGTATAGCAGTATTAGTTCTACGAAAGTACATGCGTGTGTTGCATCATATTACTTTGTATTCTTTAACTACTCAGTTTATTTTATATAATAAGGAAATTACACTGTCTGTATTATGGGATGGTGGCCTTTGACTGCAAAATAAACATTCGTATTCGTATTCGTATATCATAAAAAGTTTTACTTTGCAAGCCCACAAGTGTGCTTTCTCAACCTCGAAAAAACAGCAATACATTCATTGTAGAACAGGACAACGTATGTTTGCTTAAAACGATCATCTCCTAAAACTTACCACTGTTCCTTGATGTGTACAACTTGCTGATGAATACGTTGCCGGATGTGCCCGTCTGCACTTGTTATATTCCGACGTTATTTGTAAACAAGACCAGTTCATATATCCTGAAATTTTTATATTCTTTTATACATAACAATTAAAACTGATGACCACAACGACCTATATAAAATTGTACACAGAGAGTTACAAAGAAAACGTTCTTATACATTGTATTGATGTTATTGTCTTTCAAATAATATTCAACGAGCACTGTAATACATGTACACATGGTTAATAAAAACGGTTATAAAATGTCATTTTATCCACCAACGTATACACAAATACTTAAAGATAGCTAAATAGAGTCAATTTCGTATTTAGTGCAATGCCAGCCCTCAATATTAAGTGCACACTAGGATTGACATATGAATAAATACAACCGATGAACATGCTTACTCCCGATCCATAATCATAATGCGGTGCGCTTGACAAAAGATGCCATCGGTATCCCTCCTAGCTTCTGGAAAGGCAACAGAACAAGAACAGACCATCATACTTCATACAGCGAAAGCAAACTTTCTGATCTCTAGGATAAGAAGAGAGAACTAAAGACAATTCAATATACAATAATTACAAAAACAACACTCATAGGTGAACACAATGCGTTCGATATTTTCCGTGTTTCTGTCCCTAAATTGTCCTCTGACAAGAAAATGATATTGGACTCCAAACCGTAAGAAAAACATTGGCTGTTACGTACTTATAATGACATACGAAACAAATAGTACTTATCACGTACATATCACAAAGAACATATTACACATACTATCAGCACAGAAGAATAAGCAAAATAGCAACAGCAATTCGCAAGTTAATTACTTAAGAAGCTAAATGATATAGAATGAAATCCACTATATGCACGTTGATTGTTTTGACAATGCAAGAACATTTTCAGGCACGTTAATAAAACATGTTCATCAATTTGATTAACAAAAGATTCTTAATCGCTCGGTGTTCTGAAATTTAAAAAAAAAGGATGATCATTCAAATGGTCACGTGATAACTGTTTCATGCTTTGTGGAGAAAAAGTGGTAAAACACTGTGAATGACAATCCGATCTTTGTGCTATAGGGCGAGGGAAATGAAAAACAATTGGTAATGTTACTCGTCTTACTGAACAAATGTTTCAAAGCTTTTTATAACAAATTGACTAATCTAGTTGGCACTGTAAACATGGGTCTGTTTAACAAAATAAAACGCGTAATAAATTAAGTAAAAAAACATATAAATAAACGATAATTAGCCAGTATACAAACCATATTTGTTTTCTTCTCACTACGCATTGAGCCATAGTGAACTTATATCGTTCAAGCAAAGCTTGCGCATTGTGCTTTTATTTACCGTACACAAATAAAAATACGATTTGCTTGTTTCAGTTTGAAATCGTTTCAACATTAACAAGCTGTGANCCTGTCAACCGGACAGGCTGATGGAAAAGTTAGCCTGTCCGGTCAAAACTTCACCTGACCGAACAACATGAGTTTATAACTGAAGAATTAAGTAAAGTTTAACTCCTATTTATTGCAATGTGCAGCCTGTGTATAAGTACACTTCATAAAGTAAAACAAAAACACTTGCGTGTTCTAGTGATTACAGTGTATGATGGACAACAGCTTTAAATTCTAGTCAGACTCAAAACAAAATAGCATAACACGATTGGTGCTGCCTTCTTCATCCTCAAAGTCAAGACCATCATCGGAATCACAATCAATCAGAGTCTTCGTCACACAGTTTTGCAATGTCATTGTCCATGGTAAAATGAGGCTGTTGCATGGTTGCATTCTAAGGCACATACTTGACAATACTTGGTTCCGATTCACTATCTGATTCGATGACCACAGAAGCTGACAATGTGGATGGGAGAACTTTTGCGACAACATTTTTTTCATGTGAATTTTTTGTTACAACCTTTGTAATTGGATAGATAATTATCGGACAAATGAAATCGACGTTTTCGAAAAAACAACAAAGGGGGAGCACTTTTAAGAACTAGTGAAGCTTTTGTGTTCTTAATGACAAATAGGCTCGAAATTCATGAAAGAGTGATTCTAAAAGGGTGTTTTCTTTCTTTTCGCAAGTATAATACTTTTCTGTATTTAATCAAATTTTTTTTGGGACCATCACAAGGACCGGCGATATAAGAAACTTCACCGGACCATTAAGAATTTTTCCGGACAAGACTGGCGGTCCGGCCTTATCAGGAAGCCTGATATACATAAGAACGGTCGTAGGTAAATTATTTTTTACATATGCCTGTATTATTCAATATAAAATGCTACTTCTATAATATCCATAACAAATTTGTTTCTACCTTACATTCATTTGGTTCAAATAATTCACCGATGTTACATGTACAATAATTGTGCAGTTGTATTTTTTTTCTGAAAGCGATATAGACAAGACAAGCGTGTTATTGGAGATCTGTAAATAGTTCATAATTTAGAAAATAACGTGATTAAATACAAGAAATTAGTGGTCAGTTTTTTCGGGAAATGTTTTTAACAGAAAAATAGAAACATTGATTCACATACTATGTACAGACTAAGAAACATACACATGGAGAGTGATGTACATGTATTATACTGTAACAGATTGTCTTATATCTAGTGCACACTTTATACAGATTGCAACATTTTTTAGAACATTAGCGTTAGCATAAATATATAAATCGATTAACCTTTGATTTGTCCACTAACCCAACTGATCTCAGAAGCGTTCTTTTCACGAACAAACCGATGCGCCATTTGCTGAAGATATAAATTAATCTTATTATGTTAACACCTGTTTGTTTTTGAAAAGCACTTAATTGCGCAGTACACAAACCCGAATCTTACATTTAACATGTTATCTTTGATGTTTAACCTTACAAAGGTTTAGCTGCAGTGAGTGCACTATCTGCTAATATTATCATGTTATGCATGCACTGTGTGTATACAGTATTCTATAAATAACGAAAGGCAGGTCAGCACATAAGCTAGTCGTGAAGACTCGGCGATGACCTGTAAATAAACTCTAACATTCACAAAACGCAATTCTTGTATACGGTTAATTTATTTTAAACTATTTAATCAAGAAAAGCTAATACGGGTTAAAATAAAATGAAATACATACATCATATGGTTATTTTGATACGAGTATTTGCGTATATCATATTCAACGTTTCACGCAAGAAATAATTATTAACTCCAACGAAGAACGTTAATAAACTCCAAGATCGATAACATTCACTGCAGCTGTTACCTCCCTTAGCAGTTATTTTCCGCGTTTATTTGCATATAACATTTGCGCATCGATAAAACAGGTGTATTGTTATAAAAATGATATTAAAGCCTCTGTTACAGAGTTGCGTTACGCCAAAAATCAACGAATATTTCGGAATATGTTTCATAAAATAAAGTTACCCCATGAATAATCAGTGTTCCTTATAGCAATATCCTGAATTTCAACGCTAGATGTTGTTTGGTAACATAGATTTAACAAGATACAAAATGCTTTTTTTTTATTTGTTTGTGGTACAATATATTCAACACCTGATCATTTATCAATTTAGCGTTTATGTGTCGTATGAATAGATATCGTCGGGGTAAATAAAAATGGAATATATATTGTGACAAACAAAAATAAAAAAGAGCATTTTGTATCTTGTTAAATCTATGTTACCAGACCACATCTAGCGTTGAGATTTCGGCTATTGCTATAAGGAACACTCATTATTTATGGGGTAACTTTATTTTATGAAACATTGTACGAAATTTTCGTATATTTAGAGCGTTATAGGGGCTTTAAGATAAACATGATGTACGGTAAATGTTGTGTACCAATTTATGTGTCTCATTAACTTATCAAATATATTAAAAATACAATACGTCCTGTGTGAGCCTCCATAGCTCAGTGGCAGAGCACTAGTCTTGTAAACTAGGGGTCGTAAGTTCGATCCTCACTGGGAGCTGCCAATTTTTAGGTCTGCAAATAATGTAGTCGTGAAGACTCAGCGAAGGACTGTAAATAAACTCTAAATAACACACACGCACACACGTCATAGCAAAAATGTGTAATGTCATCATTTAACACTTACAACCTTACNGCAAAGCTTGCGCATTGTGCTTTTATTTACCGTACACAAATAAAAATACGATTTGCTTGTTTCAGTTTGAAATCGTTTCAACATTAACAAGCTGTGAAACACATATTTGCACTCGTGGTTCCACTAATCGTGAAAATATGTTTACATGACCGGTCAGGCAACGAAAATATGCCATAACAGTAACATCACCAATTAAATACTCGAAATGCTCGGTTGGGTTATTGTTTGTTAAAATATGGTGATTGTTAAACGGAATATATATTGACACACTATGAAGACAATTGTGTAACTATTTTAGTGATAAACTACTTTACGTCAAGTATTGATAACAAAGAAGAGTGGGACAACGGTTCCGGCGACTGACAATTCCAACGGTAAATTAGCGTAACGATTTGTTCCTATGTAGTAAAGTAAGTAGGGTATGTAGCAAACAAAATAGCTTCCAATTATTAAACAAACCGTAATCATCGCTTTTGATTTTCTGCGTTTACCTGCTGCAATTGATTTGCAGCACATGTTAAAAGCGACAACAACAACAATAATGTAAATCGACGTAATCAGCACAACGGTCAGACAGGTAAACGTAAACAGGTATACTTGTACTAGGTCCATTTTCTCTCTCATTGTTCCCATATTCTCTTTGTAAATATACAGGAACGAAAACACCGAAATACTCGATGAATCGAGCCAAATCATAATAATTGCGATCATGGTTGATTTCATTGAAATATTATAAAAGGCCAAACAATTTTGATCATTACAACAATAGCGGAACCTGTCATTGACATAAAACTAGCTGTAATAGGTAAAAGGCATGCGGAGCTTATGATCTTTGATGTCAGTCTGACTTCAGTTTTGTCTTGGAATTTAAAATCATCAATATTTATCATTTCATCAAATTTTAAAGGGAAATTGACCGATGTTTTCGAAAAAAACTGACAAAGGACTACTGAAATCTTTGCTAGCGTTGGAGATTCCTCTGTTTGATTTATCAGTAAGTGATGCATTATTGTTGATTTCACGAAGCTCTTGCTCGAGTGGAAAACCAGAATCGTTAATAACTTCTATGTTCGGAAATAGATCTTCAATGCGTTCATGTATTGTTCGGTTGCCTTGTCCAAACGTTGAATCTGTTGTTTTCCGTGGAGAAACAAGATTAATATCTGTATTGCTTCTTGAAATATTTTCTTGTGCGACATTGTCGGGAAAGACGAATTCAGATGAACCCAGTGGGGAGACGATTTCAGACGAACCAAGCGGAGAGACGAATTCAGAAAAACCAAGCGGAGAGACGAATTAAGACGAACCCAGTGGAAACGTGTTATTTGGATAAATAGTATTGTTTAGAATGCTTATAGGCGACGGATGTGTGAAGATCAAATTTGGATACCATATATTGTAATGGTCAGTGTCAATATAGTGTACGTAAGCAAAAATCATACAGGTCAGTAGATCTGAGAAGGACAAACTAAGTGAGAATTGTAATAATGACCTTTTTCTACTTTGACTTTGACTTTTTTGGCCTTGACTTTGCATCAAAATGGCGATAATAACCAGCAAATTCAGAATAATTCCAACTGGTACGACTATTTGTATTGCTAGTAGCGTAAATGTTGACGCAATCGAATATGCTTCGAAAGTATCGGCTCTCTGTCTTAAAAAATCGTTCAGGAAAGGTCCCAATGCTTCACTGTCTGCATCGTCTAGAGCTCTTTCCATTTTTGTCAGATCTTCAAGCGCAACCATCTAAAAGCAACAGAGCAAAACCTGTATTTTTTAAGACCAGATCCATAGAAAAAAAAACAATGTTTTTTTATGGGGCATGTCGACGGTTTTTCCTTATACATATAATTGTTATAAAGTATTGAGTAGTTTATCCTTTCAAGCAGATATGTATTTATTAACACCGTTACATTTATGCTATCGTTATGAAACAAAATACAATCCAAACAAATATTTGTTTCCATTCACGCCGCCAGATGGATTCGAATACCCGCCTACACAAAAAAAAGCCTATCACAATGACATTGTTACAGTTCCATTATCGATAAATACTTGATTCACATTTATTTTATGACGATTTTTTCTAAAACTACTTATTTTTTATATTTTTTGGGGGGCCCGCGAAAAAAGTCCCCGGTGACAACTTTTTCAATTTAATTAAAATACATATTTTATTGAGAGTTTCTAAATAGGATTCGTAAATGTCAGGTAAGCATAGAATGCATACTTTTTAAAAGATAACCGTTATAATTGTCGATATGCCCGTTTAGAAAGGTGGTAACTATGTTTTACACGGATGACGATATATATATAAAAAGTTTGTAGGAATAAAAAAGGTCATACATATTATAGTTTGATGTTTCAAGTTGTTATTGGGACATCGGCAAAACGCATTTGACCATTTACAAACAAGTAAGCAAAATATAGTCAAAATGCATCAGAACAAACATGTATGTATTGAAACCACATAATAGTAAACACCCAGTTGATATACAATATTTGTCTAAGAAGCAGCAAATAATTGTATTGTTTCCGCACGGAGTTTCATGGCATCATTAAGGAATCTGGCATTATTGTTATTGACTTTAAATGAAACCTTTTGCCAGAATGCAATTTACATTTTCGAACATAACATAATATATTGTGTACTAAAAGAGCGCAATACATACTTATGGCCTTATACAAAAAGAATTTCGTGTGAAAGGTATAGAAACATGTTAAAATACAATACAGACAATTATTTCGGAAAGAGTAGATACAGACATTGTGCATGTCGATATACTCCAAGTGCAATTCCAGATATCACACGTACATAAAATATATGAGTAATTGAGTACGTTTTATTTTGTTTTGTGTTTATATCATAGTGAAAAAAAGATCTCAATAATTAACGATGACTTAAAAGTTTTCATAGCTTTATGTTCATGCTTACACTTTTATGTGGGGTGGGGGTGGAAGATACATTTGCTCGTATCATCCGTGCGTGCGTACGTATTGCTGACTTTGTCGATGAGTTCGCGGCTGAGCATTTTGGCAATCGCGTGTTAACACGCGTTGGTGTGTTCTTGTGTTGCCTGCATTTGGTTGTATTGCTNTAACTACTCAGTTTATTTTATATAATAAGGAAATTACACTGTCTGTATTATGGGGTGGTGGCTTTTGACTGCAAAATAAACATTCGTATTCGTATTCATAAAAAGTTTTACTTTGCAAGCCCACAAGTGTGCTTTCTCAACCTCGACAAAACAGCAATACAATCATTGTAGAACAGGACAACGTATGTTTGCTTAAAACGATCATCTCCTAAAACGTACCACTGTTCCTTGATGTGTACAACTTGCTGATAAATACGGTGCCGGATGTGCCCGTCTGCACTTGTTATATTCCGACGTTATTTGTAAACAAGACCATTTCATATATCCTGAAAATGTTATATTCTTTTATACATAACAATTAAAACTGATTACCACAACGACCTATATAAAATTGTACACAGATATTTACAAAGAAAACGTTCTTATACATTGTATTGATGTTATTGTCTTTCAAATAATATTCAACGAGCACTGTAATAAATTAACACATGGTTAATAAAAACGGTTTTAAAATGTCATTTTATCCACCAACGTATACACAAATACTTAAAGATAGCTAAATAGAGTCCATTTCGTATTTAGTGTAATGCCAGCCCTCAATATTAAGTGTACACTAGGATTGACATATGAATAAATACAACCGATGAACATGCTTACTCCCGATGCATACTCATAATGCGGTGCGCTTGACAAAAGATGCAATCGGTATCCCTTCTAGCTTCTGGATTGGCAACAGAACAAGAACAGACCATCATACTTCATACTGCGAAAGCAAACTTTCTGATCTCTAGCATAAGAAGAGAGAACTAAAGACAATTCAATATACAATAATTACAAAAATAACACTTATAGGTGAACACAATGCGTTCGATATTTTCCGTGTTTCTGTCCCTAAATTGTCCTCTGACAAGAAAATGATATTGGACTCCAAACCGTAAGAAATACATTGGCTTTTACGTACTAATAATGACATACGAAACAAATAGTACTTATCACGTACATATCACAAATAACATATTACACATACTATCAGCACAGAAGAATAAACAAAATAGCAACAGCAATACGCAAGTTAATTACTAAAGAAGCTAAATGATATAAAATGAAATCCACTATATGCACGTTGATTGTTTTGACAATGCAAGAACATGTTCAGGCACGTTAATAAATCATGTTAATCAATTATATTAACAAAAGATTCTTAATCGCTCGGTGTTCTGAAATTAAAAAAAAAAAACGAACAAATGTTTCAAAGCTTTTTATAACAAATTGACTAATCTAGTTGGCACTGTAAACATGGGTCTGTTCAACAAAATAAAACGCGTAATAAATTAAGTAAAATAACATATAAATAAACGATAATTAGCCAGTATACAAACCATATTTGTATTCTTCTCACTACGCATTGAGCCATAGTGAACTTATATTGTTCAAGCAAAGCTTGCGCATTGTGTTTTTATTTACCGTACACAAATAAAAATACGATTTGCTTGTTTCAGTTNGATTGTTTTGACAATGCAAGAACATTTTCAGGCACGTTAATAAAACATGTTCATCAATTTGATTAACAAAAGATTCTTAATCGCTCGGTGTTCTGAAATTAAAAAAAAAAGGATGATCATTCAAATGGTCACGTGATAACTGTTTCATGCTTTGTGGAGAAAAAGTGGTAAAACACTGTGAATGACAATCCGATCTTTGTGCTATAGGGCGAGGGAAATGAAAAACAATTGGTAATGTTACTCGTCTTACTGAACAAATGTTTCAAAGCTTTTTATAACAAATTGACTAATCTAGTTGGCACTGTAAACATGGGTCTGTTTAACAAAATAAAACGCGTAATAAATTAAGTAAAAAAACATATAAATAAACGATAATTAGCCAGTATACAAACCATATTTGTTTTCTTCTCACTACGCATTGAGCCATAGTGAACTTATATCGTTCAAGCAAAGCTTGCGCATTGTGCTTTTATTTACCGTACACAAATAAAAATACGATTTGCTTGTTTCAGTTTGAAATCGTTTCAACATTAACAAGCTGTGAAACATAAATTTGCACTCGTGGTTCCACTAATCGTGAAAATATGTTTACATGACCGGTCAGGCAACGAAAATATGCCATAACAGTAACATCACAAATCAAATACTCGAAATGCTCGGTTGGGTTATTGTTTGTTAAAATATGGTGATTGTTAAACGGAATATATATTGACACACTATGAAGACAATTTTGTAACTATTTTAGATATAAACTGCTTTACGTCAAGGACTCGGAACGAATACACTATCGGATCAATGCAAGTATTGATAACAAAGAAGAGTGGGACAAATGTTCCGGCGACTGACAATTCCAACGGTAAATTAGTGTAACGATTTGTTCCTATGTAGTAAAGAAAGTAGGGTATGTAGCAAACAAAATAGCTTCCAATTATTAAACAAACCGTAATCATCGCTTTTGATTTTCTGCGTTTACCTGCTGCATTTGATTTGCAGCACATGTTAAAAGCGACAACAACAACAATAATGTAAATCGACGCAATCAGCACAACGGTCAGACAGTTAAACGTAAACACGTATACTTGTACTAGGTCCATTTTCTCTCTCATTGTTCCCATATTCTCTTTGTAAATATACAGGAACGAAAACACCGAAATACTCGATGAAACGAGCCAAATCATAATAATTGCGATCATGGTTGATTGCATTGAAATATTATAAAAGGGCCAAACAATTTTGATCATTACAACAATAGCGGAACCTGTCATTGACAGAAAACTAGCTGTAATAGGTAAAAGGTATGCGGAGCTTATGATCTTGGATGTCAGTCTGACTTCAGTTTTGTCTTTGAATTTAAAATCACCAATATTTATCATTACATCAAATTTTAAAGGGAAATTGAATGATGTTTTCGAAAAAAAAAATGACAAAGGACTACTGAAATCTTTGCTAGCGTTGGAGATTCCTCTGTTTGATTTATCAGTAAGTGATGCATTATTGTTGATTTCACGAAGCTCTTGCTCGAGTGGAAAACCAGAATCGTTAATAACTTCTATGTTCGAAAATAGATCTTCAATGCGTTCATGTATTGTTCGGTTGCCTTGTCCAAACGTTGAATCTGTTGTTTTCCGTGGAGAAACAAGATTAATATCTGTATTGCTTCTTGAAATATTTTCTTGTGCAACATTGTCTGGAAAGACGAATTCAGATGAACCCAGTAGGGAATTGATTTCAGACGAACCAAGCGGAGAGACGAATTCACACAAACCAAGCGGAGAGACGAATTAAGACGAACCCAGTGGAGACGTGTTTTTTGGATAAATAGTATTGTTCAGAATGTTTATAGGCGACGGATGTGTGAAGATCAAATTTGGATACCATATATTGTAATGGTCAGTGTTAATATAGTGTACGTAAGCAAGCAAAAATCATACAGGTCAGTAGATCTGAGAAGGACAAACTAAGTGAGCATTGTAAGAATGACCTTTTTTTACTATGACTTTGACTTTTTTGGCCTTGACTTTGCATCACAATGGCGATAATAACCAGCAAATTCAGAATAATTCCAACTGGTACGACTATTTGTATTGCTAGTAGTGTAAATGTTGACGCAATCGAATATGCTTCGAAAGTATCGGTTCTCTGTCTTAAAAAAATCGTTTAGGAAAGGTCCCAATGCTTCATTGTCTGCATCGTTTAGAGCTATTTCCATTTTTGTCAGATCTCCAAGCGCAACCATCTAAAAGCAACAGAGCAAAACCTGTATTTTTTAAGACCAGCTCCATAGAAAACAAACCAATGTTTTTTTATGGGGCATGTCGACGGTTTTCCCTTATACATATACTTGTAATAAAGGATTGAGTAGTTTATCCTTTCAAGCAGATATGTATCTATTAACACCGTTATATTTATGCTATCCTTATGAAACAAAATACAATCCAAACAAATATTTGTTTCGATTCACGCCGCCAGATGGATTCGAATACCCGCCTACACAAAAATAGCCTATCACAATGACATTGTTACAGTTCCATTATCGATAAATACTTGATTCACATTTATTTTATAACGATTTTTTCTAAAACTACTTATTTTTTATATTTTTTGGGGGGCCCGCGAAAAAAGTCCCCGGTGACAACTTTTTCAATTTAATTAAAATACATATTTTATTGAGAGTTTCTAAATAGGATTCGTACGTGTCAGGTAAGCATAGAATGCATACTTTTTAAAAGATGACCGTTATAATTGTCGATATGCCCGTTTAGAAAGGTGGTAACTATGTTTTACACGGATGACGATATATAAAAAAAAGTTTGTAGGAATAAAAAAGGTCATACATATTATTGTTTGAAGTTTCAAGTTGTTATTGGAACATCGGCAAAACGCATTTAACCATTTACAAACAAGTCAACAAAATATAGTCAAAGTGCATCAGACCAAAACATGTATGTATTGAAACCACATAATAGTAAACACACAGTTGATATACAATATTTGTCTAAGAAGCAGCAAAAAATTGTATTGTTTCCGCACGGAGTTTCATGGCATCATTCAGAAATCTGGCATTATTGTTAATGACTTTAAATGAAACCTTTTGTCAGAATGCAATTTACATTTTCGAACATAACATAATATATTGTGTACTAAAAGAGCGCAATACATACTTATGGCCTNTTTTATTGAATATTTACTGACCAAATAGTTATGAATACGTATATATGCGTTTCTTGTTGCTTTCCCGTCCGTTGTATTTCGCTGGTGCCAGATTTATTTCCTCGCAAAGTTTCAGACGGATCAACATTATCGGCGCGATTAAATAAACGCTACTCTCCTGTTTTCATTTGCTTTCCTCTAGATATCTCCATTGCAAATTACGCCCTCGCCGAGCAAACATCAAAACCTATTGTCACATAACCTATGAAGACCAAGCCAGAACGGACTTATTACTTGCTTGTTATGAATAACCCAATCTTAGATCTTGAATGCCAAATTCATGGACAGATTGGTTATAAGGAGGCAGCGTGCCAATCAGGTGAGGTCATGGATCCTAAGAAGACCCCACCTTGGTGTGTACGATCCACTGAAGCTGGAGCTCAGGAGAGAAGAACCCACGTTCGTGTGTACAATCTAATTATGCTGGAGCTCGTGAGAGAAGACCCCACCTTAGTGGATACGATCCAGTCATGCTGGCTCTCTGGAGAGAAGTCTACACTTTGGTGTGTACGATCCACTTATACAAAAGCTCATGAGAGAAGACCCCGCTTCTTTCCACAACTCCCTTACATGACCCAAGATATTTGTGATGAGCTGCTGCTTAAAACGACACCGTGGCTTCCGAAAAAGAACAATCGCTTAAGAGAAGCCTTTGCAAAAGGCTTTTAGTTGTCCCTTTTCTTTCGCCACTTTGCCTCGGGGGCAAGGAATGCTGATATAAATTTTTCCTGAAGGGTTCCCTTACCACACCATTGGGATCTATGAGGTCCTTTAAGACTTCGTAGCCAAAACCATTTACGAGCTGTTTACGTGTCCTCGAACCAAAGAGCGCGACAGAGAGAATACCAAGAAAAGTGTTACGAGAAACGGAACTTTCTACTCACAGTTGGTGCTATTGATGCCAAAGCACCACCGAAATCTTTCTCAATGTACAATAAGTACATGGGGTTCTTACATGTGGTCCTATTTACAATAGTGGACGCTGACTACCACTGCCTGATAAGCCTGTTGTGCTTGGCCTCTTTTATGTAAATATATACACTTACATTTAACAAGAATAATTCAACTAGTATATTTATTTCATTAGCAGGAATATTTGCATGCATTAAAAGGTCTATTTCTAAAAACTTACAGGACAAAAATATCAACGCCTGCCATCGTACATGGAGGACATCAGCTTAAAACTTATCATTTAGTTCGCAATGTGGAATACTATGCACATTCCATTCACCATTTATTTTAATATTTCATGGTTTAAGAACCGCGTGGTTCGAAACATTGATTACCGCTACCTCTCCGAATGTTGCTGCATTACTTTTAAGTCCGCATTCAAGTTGCTGATTACGAGCACAGGACAGATGGAAAACAAAACAATAAATGAAGCACTGACCAGCATAAGAACTTTGATATTGGTGTGTTGGTTTGTTTTTGTTTGTAAAATAAAAATAGTATGTTTGTAGTTTTACATTACAAAATGACATAAGTTGGACAATGTCTTGTCGGCTGTGTATGCACCATTTTAAAAGTATCACTAACAATTAAGGAACAGCTGGGGCTAAATTATCCAGAAGTCTTGTGTTATATATTCAACTTCATTTAAAACAAATATAATGTAAAGATGGTATCTAACATGCTACTGAACCACGGCAAATAGCACACGTTATCTTATTTTATGTTTGGAAACGAAGAAACAAATATCTAAACCTTTTTCAATACGGTTCATATATATGTAAATATTATTGTAAAATGTCGCATGTTGGATAGAAAGTGTTTTTTTTATTAATCTAACATTGAATCGTAATCGTCCAAATAAAATGTATCAAGTACTAAACGACACGGTTTCAATGTCATCAAGACAAGCTGCAGATCTCTTGAAGTTACTATGTAATGGTGCTGGATTTCCACAATCTAAATTTGTTAGAATATATTCGACCGTTTTTCGAAACAGGAATCCATTAGTTTAAAATAATTTAAAAACAACTTCAATATTAACCGGTTTGTTTAAGATCGTCTTACACGACACTTGCATAACAATGACAATGCTGTTTGTGTTAAAATCGGATTTCCTACAAACTTAAGCGATCGGAGTGATATAGAAGAGTTGCATATGGTATATTCCGTACCATATATATTAATTACAAATGCATATAGAGAATAATTACGAAGTCCATGTGTTCATATTCGGGAATACATGCGGTGTGTTAAAGGCCATATTTAAAAGAAAATCCAAAGTATGTGAATATTACGATATATATACTTTAACATAAATTTCAGGTTCAAATTGTCAAATTTATTATTTTGAAAAAAAAGTGTGTGAGAAGTTAGCCGATATACCCAGATTAGCCGTTTTAGCCAATTCACAATAGTCGAAAGTGTCACCTTTCAAACGAAGGAAATGTTAGCCGATTTACCCAATTTAGTTTATATGGTATATCTACATATTTAGAAACAGGTCACGTATGTCCATGCAACAGATGCACCTAACCATTCATCAAATCCAGTGTTTGCAGTAACTCTTTTAACGTTCAGAGCTCATGTTGCAGTGTCCATTTGTCGCAAACGAGAGGTGTGTTTTCCGTAAAACGGACTTACTCGTGATTTAAGAATACACAAACACGTAGCACGCTACAATATAAGTGACTGTATACAGTCGTTAAGTGCAAGTGACTATTCAATAAAAAAAATCGCTTATATTAGCTAATAAACGTTTGATGACCATGAATGGATAAAAGTCCCAAATAATAGTATTTTCCGGAATGAACTTATTACGTACAGTTACCATGTTTAAATGACCTAAAATTCCAAACAATTGTTTTACCGTACTATAGAATACTGATATAGTCACAGGTCGTCTTTACATATGTTGGACACGAGAACATCCATCCAATTGATTGTTCTTGTATTAACAAGTTAACGTTGAGAATCCACTGAATCTCGCGTGTAAGTCAATTGCTAAGGCTAAAAAGTCAATTCCTTATAAGGTTCTACATCACAATATTTAAATTCGATATTCCGGATGACTTAACATTAGGCATGTCTCAGCGGTTTTAATTAAGTTAGTTGTCAAATCACAAACTTAATGATCGTTGTGAAACTGTGCTTCGTCGTCGATTGGACCACGCCTTGTCGGTTCAACGTTCATTCGGAGATCATCGGTAGTGTGCTTATTTGCGGACTTCTGAATTATTAGTCGAGTTTGCACGCGCTCTATTCCGTGTCCGTTTTCAGACGCAGATCATGTTTTTATCGTCATTATATTGATAACCAGATTGATTGACGCATATTTGATCATAGCTTATAAACGCGCCAATTAAGCTTCTTCTCACCATGGATTTTGCGATGACGTTTTTCTCGGTTATTGAAGACTTGTTGAACAAATGGGCCCGTATTCCTTTTCAAACAGTGTTTGTTCTGTCAAAAAGTGAAACATATGAAAATTAAAGAACGTTATCACGTGGATAAAACACAATATCGATCATTTTTATTGTTTCGATTGACTCATTACACATACGTTTATTTATTGATATTTGACCAGTTGTAGTTGTAGAAAGGTCTTTTATTGTTAAATACTTTCTGTGAAAAAAATAATATGAATAATGACAACCAAATCAGTATTACCAATGTTCGATCTGAGATTGAATTAACGTCATTTTCAAAACGTTTCCTTAACTAATATTTCATATTATAGACAGCTAAAGCAGCCTTGATGTAACAGATTAATTATTGAATTAGTGCATTGAAGATACGAATGAAAAACTAAAATATTTTATCCGTATATTATACAAGTTTTTCTGTATTTGAAATAATAATATGTATTGCATACATTAAATATTGACCTTTATTGATATGTGCATAGCAAAATGCCCCGTTATGGGCATGGTGCCATATGCGGACAGCTTAGCTCCAGACCAGATTGCGCTTCAGCTGTACTCTCCGCTAATGAACTCTTACTTGATTTTATAACGGACTGGGTGGCTCCTAAACAGACTGGTCGAACGCGAAGGCTATGCTGGAGCTGAGCTGGCCGCACATGGCATAAGACTCATTTTCAAATTACGCGGCTAAAATGCGGTCTGTTGTGCAGAGGTCAGCTAAAAAAAAGACTGCTTTCCATCGGTCAACTGTCTCTTGTATGCGTCTGTCGTTATATTGGTACTGTTGTAAAAATTGATGTTTTGACTTAACTTGTACTTGTGCATGAGGCTGCTTGCGGATTTTTATTGCAGACCATACAAAAAACGAACGATCTTCGAAGGCGCTCCTATCTCTACCAGAACGCAACGGATTGGCAAATTAAAAGCTGTACATATTTGACTCTAATTCCATTCATTTACTGGCATTCGAGCCTCATTCGCCAAGAGTGATTGTTATCTGAATGGCATTGCTGTATACGAGCTGAGCATCGGTGAATTGCGGGAGCTAGAGACACAGGTTGAAGTCGTGTGTTTTACATTCGTATAATATATGTTTTTTCTCAAACGAAATCAAAAACTATTTATCTAAAGATGTTTAAAATGCCGCCCCAAAATACCATCTCCGAGAGGACAAGCTTACCCTAGCAATAGTATAAAGGCAATTAATAATAAATAGAAACATCTTTCGTAGGGCCAAATAAAAAAATAGGTCCGTTTCCGGTCGCCCGACCGTGTCTCCAGAATCGGCGCCGACCCTAAACTTTTTATTGGGGTCGCCAAAATTAAAATAGAAATTTTGTTCATTTTCGTTTATTTCGGTTCATTTCTCCATTCTAGTACCCGAAAGACAAAAAAAAAAAAAAAATCCCTACCTACCGACCCTGTTTTGTTCCCCAAGGTGACCGGAAACCGACCTATTTTTTTTTGGCCTAGCAGATAAACACTATACCTATAAACCCTCCTATGTTTTACTTTTTTGTAGTTATTAAAGTGATAAGTTAAGGAGAACATTTTTAAGTAAACTTTAACCGAATTGAGCCATATTTAGCAACTTGAACAAATATTGAGAATTAACATATATTCACAACTTTCATAGCTAGTGTTTCCGAACGTAATGAAATGGATTGGTAAGATTGGCCGACTTATCGGTATAAATTGTTCAAAAGAGCTGGAATGCTTTAAAAAGCTGAAAAGAGTTTTGAGACACTTATAAAATTGAATAACAAATGCGTTGTCATGATTATTCTGACAGTTTGTAAATTTATAAATTTTTCGACAGTGTTATTTAAGTCAATTGTTGCGGTATGATGTTAATGTGTTCGCGGATTTTAAACGATAATTTGTCATTCATATTATTTCTTCAATCTGTGATGTGCTGTATGTCATATACACCTAGGATACATTAATTAAAGTTATAAGCGCTCACATCCCACTTTTTAGACAAATAAAATTGTAAAGTTCGTCCTATTGCATAATACAAGGAATCTTGTTTCGTTTCCATTTTCACCAAATGAGATATTAATCAGATAGTAGGTTCTATGTGTATGCCTTTTATTTGGACGTCTCCCTTCATCGAATTATTACGTTAAAATTATCAGCAGGAAGAAAATTTACATTGCCGCTTTGTTGTTTGAGTGGTGCAATAAAGAAAGGTTGTTAAATTACGGCGATTAGACGTATTATGAAAACACACCCACACTACTCGTTTAACCTACAACTATATTTAGTTCATCAAACATCCTGATTGGTTTGTCATGTGGACCAAAATGTGGTTTATACAGTCTTCATGTTCTTTGAAAGGATGTAACCAACCATGCTAATTGTTAAATTGCACGTTGTTTCAATTAAGGTAGACGAAGATAATTGTGTGTTAATATATACAAATACTCTTGTTAATTAATCAATATATGTTTTATTCCATGGAAATTAGCTACTTAATTTTCCCAGTTTAACCTCTATGTTTACACTACAGCAGGTTGACGTCTGTACCTCTTATTTTGTTACCTCCGCTTATTGAACGCCAGACTAGTCTCGCCCAATATATGTTTTGTATTTGTGAAGGAAATAACACCATTATTTGAGTCTGATTATCTATTGGCATGTAATATTTTCTCTTGCTAAACAATTAAAAACGGAAACTCTTCGACGGTAGTGCACACAACTTTAACAGGATGTGAAAACATGTTTATACCTTCAACATTTATCTGGTAGGCTTTTCATTTGTAAACTTGTTACAGCTTGTTAAAGCTGGTAGTTACTTAAGGTTGGTACCGATTTGTACCGATTGCGGGGACCATAATGAACTCCTTAGGAAAAGTAATTAAAGCAACAGCTACTACTTCAACTACTTACTGCAACTACTTAATAGTTTAAAACAAAAGTCGTTTTGTTTGCAAACGTCTGTGACGCGTACCGTTATAAATACAAATTCTAGGGTAACGGTTCGAAACGACAGCAAATAATTGCGTTTTTATTAGAACATTTCGGTAAAATTGGAATTTTAAAAGTTGCACTCAATTACCTGCTATTCATTGTTTACTTAACGGATATGGGTTTGCATAATGTAAACGCCATCTTACTTATATTTCATTTTTTGTCCATAGTAAAGATATCGTTGATATCGCATCACCCCCCATGCTTTGATATAAATGAACAGTGAACAAGATGCAATCGAGAACGGTCTTTTTCTTCATATTTGATTACATACTTTGAATAAAGGATGACAGTTTGAAATATGGTGTGTTATCTGAGTTCATGTCGCAAAAATACCCGTTTCATAACCGCTTTATTTGTTCCTTTTGAGAGTTTAGAAGAACGACAAAACGTTTAATAACTTATAGGATATAATTTGTATGTTTCAAATGGGATTCACATATGCTTTGTAAACGTAAGCTTTATTTTGCAATCTTGCGAGTACATGAACAGATGCCTTCAATATTTGTCTTCATGCAAGCATATGATTAATGCTGATTCATTACCTTCTCTAGTTTATCTATGAACGTAAATGATAACTGGAGTTTCATTATTTGTATATGAAATTCTTAAACTACTATAACAACAGCAACTACTACTACTACTACTACTACTACTACTACTACTACTACTACTACTACTACTACTTCTACTACTACTACTACTACTTTAATGAAACGTTGCATTCATATTCACACACATTTCTACACAAATATGTTCTCAATATTATGGTGTTATGTATACGAATTGATATCAATGAGCACATAATCATATCACCTCATGAATTACACTACGTATTGTAAAAATAGTTTCCGTACAAATTCAATGATCACCATTTCATGGTCGATAGTTTCTTCACATGCGTAATCGGACGTTTCATATAATGTAACATTATAACTAGCGAGATGCATTAATTGAGCGTCGTCAACGTGTAGATTGTGGAATATTTTAAGAAATACTCACACTTTGTTCCGAAAAACGACCTGTTGAGATCGCAGTCCTTATCACTAGGTTGTGTATGTCTCTATTTGAACTAATATAGGTATGGGTTTAGTTTAATTTCGTTTTCCCAACTATCTTCTACCCCATGAAAGTCTTGACAACATCACTGACACCTCTGTTACAAACCGAACACCTCTTCGCCTCATGTGCACATGTGATACACATCACGTGATGGGCGCAGGGCAGGAACAGCGCGTTCGAGTCGTTCGTTTTACATTTTGAGCATTTTACAATTCTCTTCAAACGTTGGCTCTCTTCGTCAATTGATTCTAAAAACGAAATATCGTTAAGTTGACTTAATTGTAGCATGTTTATATAATACAACAATGACAAAAGGGATTTTCTGTAGTTATATCGGCAAAATTTTCTGGGTTATTAATTTCAGTCGCAAACATTTGAAAACTCTAAAATACATTTTTATAACAACAATACGTTTTCAACAATTATGATAATACGAGGAATTAGTAAGTGTTCTTGATTGGGGGAAATTTCTTTGAAAAGGACATACGCTAGTCTGATATTTATTGCCATATATAAGACTATGAATTTAGACTTTATCTCAACTACCGATAAGAAAAGCATTGTACGTCTGTGATAACGTTACAAATGACCTTATCACAGTCTCCATTAACAATTCTCTGCTAAAAGGCAATGAATGTCTTGATCGATGCTCTAGGACAGCGATAAGCCCTCAAATGGCTAATAAACGTTATGGCTTAATTATCTTATTTGGAAACGTACTGACATATTGTAACAAAGACGTATTTGACAGTATTCGGATATTATTATATTACACATACACATCACATACACTCGCCTTATTTTTTTATATTAATACGGGATACATTTTATATTCATATCTTCATAAACAGAACAATGTTCGGAACGGTACTTCTTTGTATTAACATAAGTGCATATGTTAATTATTTCGATATCAACTTTAAATATATTTAAATAACTGTATAACTTTTGCGCAAAGAAAACAAATATTACCTGATATCTTAGCTGATGTATCTTGAACGGCTGTTTCCTTTTGTATCTGGTCAATACGGGTTATGATGTCCTCAATATTTGGATGGTGATTACCTGCCAAGAAAAAACAAAGAAATCAAATAAACAAAGACATCACATAATTGTATGTTAAAGCAAAGTAAACTTAATTGCTCAAGTGTATTGTACGAACCATCAAGCTGTAAGTGATAAACGGCTTCGTCAAAGATCGCCGCTGTGAACCCCATTTCTTCCATGCATATGGTCTTCATCGTCACAAGATCCATATCAAGATCAAGGTTATTATGGTGATGAACTTCTGCCGACGTTGCGTCATTCTGTGTAAAATATATACACATTCTGAAGCTAGTATAG
This sequence comes from Dreissena rostriformis, assembly GCA_007657795.1. Lineage (NCBI taxonomy): Eukaryota > Metazoa > Mollusca > Bivalvia > Myida > Dreissenidae > Dreissena > Dreissena rostriformis. Next base: position 119,229 of record VMBQ01000964.1, on the reverse strand, counting down.
CGTGCTTCTTTGGATACATCATGAAACTTGCACGTATTTTATAAAAAAAATCAAGTAGTTAAACATAGTGTTACGATAAATAATAAGAATCACGAAACAAAATTGACACTACTGCACTTTATTGTTGTTTGTTTTTTTGTGTTTTTTTTCATTTACTGTACCACTTTATGATTAATCTAATGTGATATATATAGATATATTCGTATGTAATGTAACCGATCATTACCAATATGGTTGTCGGCGCGTTCACACGTTGTTGTACTTGTTGAATGAATGCATCCCCTTTTGTTTCCCTTGCAAATCTACATTCGGGAAACCACTTGCAATGCTCTATCCATGGGTCGTCATGTTCCTCCCAGTTCATTAAACCTCCGTTACACGAAAAACATCAAACTTCGTCTCCAACACCTGGTAAAATGTGTATACAACTATACATAAAGGTATTGTCATCGCTTCAAAGAGTCGCAATATGTTCTGATGTGAGGAAATGTTATAACGAATTACCCTTCAACATCAATATCTCTCCTAATGTTTATACAGCAGACAATCAACTCCTCATTCTTTATCAGGAGAGAAATTATTGTTTTTATCCGCTACTTTTATAACAGAACATCAACTAAAAACATACAGTGATCTTAACTTGGATCTCCGCATTGGAACGGTCAAAGCAAAGACTTGGGGTTTTTAAACGCAGTCTCGAATATAAACATTAATACTGAATGAGTAACATACTTACTCATAGAAAAGTACAATTACTGTATGTGTTTTAGTTTCTTGTTGTTATTGGTGTCGTTATTGTTGGCTTTTATAAACTGATAGAATGAATAGTAATTTATTTTTTAAATACGTTTCCCTTCGCATGACAATATTTTATATTTTGTACACAAATAGTTGAACCTGTGTAGAACAATCCTGCCGCAGCTAACTCTTCTGGACTTTTTGTGCTCCGAAAGTTATCACTCTTATAACTTAATAGGCGAGACTCGAACGTCGAATATTGAGGACTTCTGGAAGTATGACTGATTGCTGAAAGTTTATTCAATGGGTGTTAGTATCTAAAACGGGCCTCGAAAATATCGAAATAAAATTCAAGTAAATGTATTGAATAATGTATACACTTAAAGAGTCATGATGCATACATGTTGCTCCAAGGTTCCTCTGGAATTCCTCATACTGTCTTTGACGATTGTTCTCTGGGTTGGATTGATCTAGCTCTTTCTGAAAATAATGTGCACGCACTAGACGGTACTTAAAGATATTGATTTCCAAATGTGTACAGCCTTTGTTTTTCAACTTTGAAGTCACGTTGTCTTTTTACCGACGTACAACATATAACTATTATTCAAGTGTATCACTATTATATTACTAAACTAACAATACAATCACAACGCAAGCCTAAGTCAATACACCATTAACATACAACCACATACCCGCTTTTCAATCAATCCCTCGGGACCAAACATAGCATCTAAGTAAAGGCATGATTCAGAATTCCTAATGTGCTCTGCCATTGGATCGTCTTCAGGATTGAAATCCTTCAGACCAATGCCGCATTGGAAACATCTGATTAGATCGAATTCACCTGAAATCAAACGTTTGTAGTGGTTAAAAAGAACTCGATTCATTAATACTATCGAGTGTATGCTTATTTGTTGGTCAAGTGAATAAAATAAATCCGATAGACACTGATGTGTGTTATTAACAATTTCATTTACAGAAAATAAATAGTTTCTTTTATACCTCATGATAAAATATGACATTTGTGCTGTGAAATAACAGCAGTAAAAATAAACAAATTTTGATTTTTTCACCGGTGAAGATAACAAATTTTCGGAACTCCTTTTTCTATTTTTAGATTATCATATCAAATTGTAATTACCTTTTTTATATTCTTGTTATATTTTTTCTATGATCACGAGTGAAATACAATCGATATTCCGCCGAATCCAACACATTTTCTTTTTATTTTATGCATTTTTACCGTTTATTAACATTGTAAAAGAGTTTAACTGAAGAATTTCGCTGGAATAATGACGTCATTTCGTCAACAAAATGACGTCATTTCGTCAACAAAATAACGTCCTTTCAATGTATTGAGGTACGCCACGGGAGAAAGGGGAACTTTTCAGCGAAAGGGAAACAGCTGTTAATTATTTTCTTGAAAAAGGGGCATAAAAGAAACAGAATATGTGTTCATGTCAGTGTAAGATCGTTTGTTATTTCATTCGTGATCATAGAAAATAATATTTTCACTTTTTGCGCCACTCGTGAAAATATATTTTTTATGATCACTCGTGAAATAACAAACGATCTTACACTGACAAGAACAAATATCCTCTATATACCTGTATAAAAGAATCCAGCAAAAACGCATTCCTTTTCAGTTGGGATTGCATGAGGCCAGTTTAAATATGAATGATGCCTTGATGATTCTGTAACATAGCGAGGATATCGCGGCAAAGTTTTGCGCCGTTTAAACGGTGTCTGCTCTGCTGATATATGCGCCAATGAATCAGATGCCTCATAACTAGGAACGGCTGAAGCCAAACTAGAGATGTTATTAATTACTGAGTTTCCAGGCGAAATTACTCCATGTACCGTGAAATCCTTAGCACTATTCGAACGTTTTGTAGTTTTCTCTTCACTTGACGTAACTAGGTTTGTATTTGTGAGTTGTGTTGCGTTTTGAAAAGATGTAGGTGCATTTTCTGAGGCGTTAACATTGTCACCAGATATTGCATGGGCGCTGATAGTCCTATGTTTTGTGTTAGTAAACATCGCGCCAGATGGAGCAAGTTCTGCGTTCTGTGTAGCTAATAATCCATACGAAGAATTGAGAGAACTTGATAATGCGTACTGATATTTATAAAGTGGACAAACGATGTATGTTTGCAACGATATGACTGGCGCATTCAGTTGTCTCCTAACAAACAGTTTGATAAGTTCCTCGTACCGCACCTTTCTGTTGCTGTACAACAAACAGTGTTGCAACAGTTTAGTCAAAAATAATTCCTTGTTGTCTGATTTCATAACTATCAAAAAAGTGTCCTCCTTACATTCCCAAACAACGAACTCTGAACTCGGCATGCCTTCATAATACATTTGCTTTTTGAAACTTCCTCGGTATTTCATTGTTTTTACAATTGTAGGAGCTTCTGGTAACACAAACACTTCCAATGTGTCATTGTTTCGAACGAACATTGGACAATCTGGGAACAATGCGCAGAGAGTCTTTATAACACCTGTAATGTGTATACCATCGTAGGGTTTTACCGCACATTGTACACGGATAACAGTAGAGTCGCAACCTTTGATATCATTCTCCAGTGAATGTTCCTTTTGTTTTCTTACATGGAGTGTCTTACTTAACTTCTCAGTGATGCTACTTTTCCCAGGTTTTATGTTTTTATTACTGACGCGCCTTGCGACTTCCGTAGCCTTCGTGTTTGTAGACATCTATACTTATTTATAGACACACATTTAAGTGTTTATCTGCCATCAGATTTAGCTTGAATGTTATCTCGTCGAGCGTTCAATCACTGTGTTGTATATAGAAAACAAATTGTTTGACCTCGTTTATTAAATATCCAATATAAAGAACGAATGTATTACGTTGACGACTTAAGGAATCAAACATAACCCACTATTTAGTAAACCAATTAGACACTAAAGAACGTAGAAGTGTGTAGAGGTTATCGAACCACAGATGAACATCTTTGTAATCAAATGTAACCTAAATGTGTTTTTCGAATTGTCTATCTACTTTGAAACAAGCTGCACTACAATGAAAACGAAACTGGATTTTAATATTGTCATGCAAATACATATTTTAATAATAACAGTTGTAACAAATTTCAGATTTAAAATTATGTCTATAAATCCATGTGTTACTAATCCTCATTCAATATCAATTAACAACGTTGCACAAGACGTTGCAAACAACGTACAGCATATTACACCAATCACGTGACACGATTTTCTCAGTGTCTGCTTAATAATTAAACCGTGTTCTTTCTTTTATCTACCCGGTTACAAACGTGGCAATCCGCCAAGTGTTTTCATAATAATACAATATACCTGTAAAGGTCGTACTGTTAAAGCGAAGTATAATTATCGGTCTTATCAACCCGCGAATACAACTGGGACAACGTAATTCTTTCTTTTTTTTTAAACTGATACTGCACTATTCAATTTAATCCAACACTGCAAACATAATGACCCAACTAAACTAAACCAACGAAGATTGTTTATATCAAGTTACTTATTTAATATCCGTATTGTGATTGTACAATACACATTCAGATAGAAACTGCACCGACCGGTTTAACATACACTTGTTTATACACAATGTAAACTTTAAACTGGGTTAATACGTAGTTTTAGAAATGTAAACACTGTACAATCAATTTTATATTAAGCTAGACGTTGATGGTTTGTTTTGTATGAACATGTCTTTTAATTCCATTTATTTACCCGTGTTCTTGTTATATAAAGACTTAAAGGAACGCCATAATCAGAACTGTCAGTTCCATGATTTGACAAGTTATTCTGTCATACAAGTAAAAGAATATAAACCAGTCCAATGGGATTACATGTTATTTGTGTTATTGCAGCGTCTTATATTATTTGCATATGGAAACGTATTATAAAAACTTGAGATATAAGCAAATAAAGTGTCATCGTCACCATTTCTTTGACCTGTTTTGACGTTTGGGGGAAATGTGGGATGACGACAAACAGATCCTCTGCCAGTCAAATCTGTTGTGGTCTGCTAGCTCATTCATGGGGAGGGAGGTCAACTCTTTCACATTGTCCAGTCAGCTTTTAGTCAGACGGCCTTGACGGCCCCCTCCCTCTAGCGTGCCCTGGAGCACAGTCTTGCACAGAGGGTGGTACCTGGTGACATATCCAAACCAAGCAAGTATTCGGCGTTCGACGGTCGCCAGGAGGAGTTCTTATGGGTCAAAATATGCTGCTGTCATGTTTTGTACGTATTCGTTGGTCTTGTGCAGTTTGTAGGAGATGCAAAGCAGTTTTTAGAGACACTTGTTTCTAAAGCCTGTATCCTGCATTATCTGACAGCTTGAAGTATCCAGGTTTCAAAGCCGTACTGTGTAATTTAAACTTAGGGGGACTTGGTGTGAAGCTAATTGAGCTACTTGTCCACAACCTGCATGGTAATCGCTGCTGGCGCCATGACAGTTCTAATTAGCACCTCAGCGGGATTGGAACCGTCCTTGGACTGGGTTGCTCTCATGAACGTATGTTCCTGCTCTTTTATAGAGTATGTTGGTGAGGTCTTGGAGTTCACTGCTGGTGCCACCCATAAGGTACATGTCATCAGCAAATCTTACGCTATAGATCGGTCTGCCACCGATGGAGGCTTGGTGGTATTGGAGGGTCTCCTGCATTATCTTCTCAGTGAATAGCCTAAACATGACGCCCACTGTTGTCCTAAAAAATTCACTCATCTGTCCGTTCAAATGTAGTGCGCTGCTGGCGTTTCTATATAGTAAAAGAATGATTTGCACCAGCCTTTCGTCAATGTTGAATCCACTCAAAACCTACCATAGGCCATTATGAAACATGCTGTTCAAAGCTTTCGTAAAGTCGATGAAGTTGTGAAAGAGCTTACGTTGGTGTTGCAGGTGTTTCTCTATGATTTCTCTGCAGTTGAAGATTTGTTACGTTGTGCTCCACCCAGCTCTGAATCCAGCTTGCTCTTCCTTCAGCAGTCCCTCGGTCTTACTTTTAAGTCGGTTGAGGATGATGCGTTGCATTGCTTTGCTGGGATGTCTGCTGAGGCTGATGATGCGGTAATTCTTGAACAGCTTGAGGTTGTCCGTTTTTGGTAGGGAAATGACACTTGCCTTTTGCTGACTGATTTTAGTGAAGTTCTATTGGGTGTTTTTGGCCTCCTTACTGCTGTCAGTTGTCATTTCTGTTTCAATGTTGATACATTTCTCTTAAATCTACTCCTATTGCTGTCGCGTTGGTCCATGATCTCGGTCGTCACCCGAACTTCTTCGGCCTATGACAGCAGGACTTCATAAATGTTGTTGGTGATGGTGTCAACATCATTGTCTATGATGTTCAGGATTGCAAACATGTCCACACTTTGTACTTGTAATTCCTCTGCTATCGCTAGTTCTTTCAATTTCTTCAAGTAAAATCTGATGCTAGCTAGGGTTCTTGGTGATGCGCTTGTTCTTAAACTTCAGTTTGATGGTGGTGATTACTAAGGCATGGCCACAGTCGATGTCAGCGCTAAGAAACGTTTTTGTGTTCGCCTTGTTGATGACAGACCGTTGCGGCGTCATTATGAAATCGATTGTGTAGTCCGTTTGAAGCATGTCTGGTCGCTGTTTTGAACGGTTTGTGTGGATGCAGCGTGTTGACGAGGGTGAGGCGTTGACTTATAGCGAACTCAAGTGGTCTTAACCCTCTTTCATTGGTCTCTCCTATGCCAAATGAACCTGCCGTCCCTGACCAGTTTGGGTAGGCGTCTGGTCCAACCTTGGACCATATAAGCGGATTTCCAATTTATCGATATGACAACGTTAATTGATTTTGTTTTAAATAAGTGATACAACAGTAGATAAATATTTATACTCATTTTAATTTGTATATTCTCACCAGAAAAACATCAACACGTGAAAGAAACAAGTAAACAACAGTTTAACAATATTGTTTCCATAGCATAATACCATAATTACGTATAAATGGTAATGCCAATCACATTTCATGCATGTACATGGATAAAATATACAGTGTATACCAAAATTGATCAATGTGGGTACATTAAAAAAGTATATGTCAAATTCAAACAGCAAATTGATGTGTGAGAAATCAACATCTATAGCAATAATGTGTACCAGACGACAAAAAGCCATCTCTACTTCATTCGGTTGTTTGTCCAAGAGTTTGCAGTAAATCGATTGGTTGAAGCAACCACGTGCGTTCGTCAACTACATATGATTTGTAAATGTAGAGATTATTGGACAGGTACATACTGGTCCATGATGACATATTTAGGTAAACTAGTAAGATAGTTGAAGCCCCATTAATACTCAAAATCAAGGAATATTTCATAAAATATTTCGTAAAATAAAGTTTAACTCATAAACTACCAGCGTTTCTTATAGCAAAAGCTAAAATTTCAACGCCAGATGTGGTATGGTAACATTGATTTAACGAGATACAAAATGCTCGTTTTGATTTTTTGTGTGACAATACATTCCATATGAATTTCCGGCTACGATTTCGAACATTTACGAGCAAACGCGCGGAACTTAACGTGCATGAACATAGTTGTGTATTACACTTTCATTTGTGCACGCCCTCTTTTCTTTTTTTTTAAATTGTTGAATACATACATACATTATTAACACGATTAGCAAAAATAAATATTACTCGAAGTGTATTTGTTAGGCTTCGTCAACAATATATATGTACTTCCTTTGTACAAAGAAACGTGTCGAGGTCATCTGTCCAAATAAAACATATTTTATAATAGCACAAATGCCACATAAGGTACACTTTCAGCAACATGCATGCATTTACGCTTCCATATATGTAATACATATTTAAATGAATGTGCAACATTAGCCCATCATCACTTTTGCGATTAAAAAATAAATAAATAAAAGATTATGTGACTTTTGTCGATTATATTAAAACGGGAGCATGCATATATTACCGTAATTAGATAACATTACAGGACTCTCAGTACACTCTGCTCCTGCTCATACAAACACCTGGATGGCTGCTTACAAAGTCTTGAAAAGTCTTCCATTAACCTAACACGCACAAATTCGGTCTCGACTCGTCTACAATATAATGGTGACAAAATATTGAACACAATTATTAATTAAAATTATTAAAAAGTATTAAGTTTCCAAAATACAAAGGCATTTAAATAATTTAGAATATGAAATCCACTCATCATGAACGCAATACCAGTATCTTTTTTAGCTACCGTTTGATTGTTTCTATGAAAGGCGTCAAAGATGGCAGTATTGGCGTACCATAACGAAAGTTGTTGTTGACAGGGGCATTTAGTGTGCTATATGGGCGTGGTGTGTTGGCGTGGTTTAATTCAGTCAAGTGCTCAACAACCGATGGATTTTCTATACGGTTGTTATAAGGTGCGTTTCTGGACAACCTTACAAAACGATTTGTCATTGTTTGCCGCGATATTAAATGTTTTCCTATGCCTCCCGCGAGCTCTTCTTCGATTGAATCGTTTAATGCCTCCTCTGATTCATTGCTTTTCTGAACATGGGCTATCCTTCGTTGAATGCCAGAATGCTTTCTGAATTTAACTTTATTGGAGCTAGGCCCTGGCATCATATGCGTCGGCGACTGTGCATGGGCCCTGTTTGGTACGCTTCCCCTCCTTCTAACAGGAATAGGAGACGAGCCGATATTTTCTTTGTGTGGCCTGTATAACCTATTTCTAGGTGAGGTTACTGTTTTATTTTCATGGCTATCACTGGTGATTTTGTGTTGTAATGGTTTTTCTACTTTTATATTCGGGCGCTGGACTTTTCCTGGAAAAGTTGACGCTCGTGGTCGAAATGGTTCATCGCTTTCATTAACTGTGTGCGTTTCCGAGCTCTTCCCAGGTTTATGCTGAAGACTAGACTCTAAATGAACATCTTTCTGGTCAATTTCAACAGCCTGAATTGCTGCAAACGCAGGATTGGGAGAACATGGAGTTGGGGAATTTATACTGTTCATCATGGATTTGTTTGCAACTTTTGGCAACAAATTTTCATTCTGTTCCTGATCGACATGTTGATTATCAACAGCCTCTTCGTTTTTCGGCTTCTTGATGAGCGATTGAACTCTGGGAATCTGGAAAATGCCGTTGGTTCCTTTTGTCTGCACAATGTCTGAGAAAGCGTCATCAGCTGCATCTGGAAACGAATAAAAGTAAGTGAATGATTCAGTGTAGTAGTTACAAACAGTCGTGTGCTCCGTAAAAAAAATATTCTAAACAGGGAATTCTAACATACCAATGTTTAACAATGTGTTCAATGGCCTATGCTTGACATCTAAATTACATTTGACAAGTTCCAAAAATTAAGTATAATTGTGTCAAAAGTTTCTTATGCGGGCATAAATTTAATTAAAACTAAAACAAATAGTACACACATTAAACATCCGGATAGGACACACATTAAACATCCGGATAGTAAACACATTAACCCGTAATTTAACATTTTATAATTATTCCCACGCTTTTTGAAAAAAAGGTGGGGATATTGTGGTTATCTCCGCCGTCCGTCTGTCCGTCTGTCCGTCTGTCCGTCTGTCCGTCTGTCCGTCCGTCCTGGCCACTATCTTCTCCTACACTATCGGCACTAGAACCTTGAAACTTACACACATGGTAGCTATGAGCATATGTGCGACCCTGCACTATTTGGAATTTTGATCTGACCCCTGGGTCAAAAGTTATGGGGGTTGGGGTGGGGCCGGGTCAGAAATTATCACTCATTTTTTTAGGTTATTTTACATTTACTTCTTTATTTCTACACCGATTCACTTCAAATTGATACTGGACCTCTCTTATGACAATACGGTCAATCTCAACCATGCATGGCCCCATTCCCAACCCTGGGGCGCCCCGCCCACATAGGCCACACCCACCAAAAATTTCCATTTACTATAATTTTTTCATTTCTACACGGATTCACTTCAAATTGATACTGAACTTCTCTTATGACATTAGAGTCAATCTCAACTATGCATGGCCCCATTACCAACCCTGGGGCGCCCTGCCCACATAGGTCACACCCACCCAAAATTGCCTTTTACTATAACTTCTTCATTTCTACACCAATTCACTTCTAATTGATATTCAACTTCTCTTATGACAATACGGTCAATCTCAACTATGCATGGCCCCATTACCAACCCTGGGGCACACATTGGTCAAACATTCGGCGTGGGGATACGCGTCGGCCTCCACAGACCCAAATGCTTAAAACATATGTTTTCCCTTTGTATTTTATAATTGGAATAAAAAAGAGAAGAAAGAGAAAGCAGTCCATAACAAGCACAATGGATACATGCTATATGTACGTTGAATTAAATAGTCATTTACGTTTTTTGGAATGGGAAAATGTTCGCTTGAAGAGGCAACTACATAAATACACATGTTCAGAACTATGCTAATGAGTACCATATAGTCCTTATGAAATTTTGTTGAAACTACTGGCATCCCAATATGTTTTCTAAAATATTGTCTTTTGATAACGTTTATTCAATACTGTCCTTTTCATTTTACACCTAATATGCACAATTAGGACTAAAGACCTTTATTCTATGCGATGTTTTAATTTGCGTTTTAAACCATAACAGTTACGTCACATCCATTATATAGCATTCAGAAGAAGCAAGACAAAAGCTGCTACGTGGCAGGAAATGGGAGGGGTAGTCTACTAAATTGGGATACTATTGGGATAATACTTTTTCGGACAAGGATTCTTCGTCGGTGGTAGTTGCGTAAATATCCTGTATAGAAATACCAGATAAATTAGACATTTTGCGAATATTGTAGACCTCGGCGTATTTATAGATATTTGGTTACATATAATACAATAATATATGTTGAAAAAATTAAAACACATGGATTAAAATATAAATAAATTTAGTTTATACTAATATATTTGACATATAACAGTAGTTTATGTAGACATATTGTTTACTTTACTGAATAACCACTTAGAATCAATCAGAAACACACTTCTGATTTATTTGCAGTCATAAAAAAGCTTTGCCTGCGCTTTAGATTCTGTTTGATGTTTAACCGACGCTGAATGGAATGGAATTCAGAGCAGTACAAACGGTTGAGATGTTGAGTTGTCCTTGTCATGCAAAACACTCTAATATGTCCCAGAATATCGTGGACTGTTTCATTATTATTTATACCCACTTAACCCATTTCTTTTCTTTGCGAGAGCCGTTTGGATTTCATTTGTTTCGCCAAAAAGTATTAATATAACCAGCTATAATTGGTACAATATATTCTCTTTGTTGTACTTATGACGTCATTTAAATGAGCAATGGCAAACACATCAAACGTATTTGTTATATGACAATTCCCATCACGAATAAGCTTTGCTCTCACAGATTGTATGACAAACCAAAATTGTCAAATCTGTGCTATTCTTAGCAGCTGTAAAGCGGTTTTTCAAATGGTATGTATTGGTTTGTTATAGGTTGTCTTTGAATTGCATTGTAATAGTTTCATTGAGTTTTGCTTTTACGGCCAGATCTTGATACATGTATATGAATTAGTCATAGAAAGTATGACTGTGCATAATGCTTATTTATCTAAAACTTCCGTTTACATTAAAAAAACATGTACATTACTGTGTATATGATTACATTTGTCATTATTATATTAATTGTTTTGAGTCTTAATAAACAGTTGTCTCGTCTTGTAAATATTATATATTCAGTCAGTAAGATATAAGGTAAAAGGGCCTATATTAATAAATAAAAACGTCATGCGTCTTAATAAAACAACTCTCATTAAAAAAATGTTACAAGTTTATAAATAACAACATCATATACTTTACCTGATTTCTCGTCACCGGTGTCTTTACTGCTCCCGCCGGTGCTTTCGGCTTCGACTTGACTCCCGACCCTGTCCCTGACCTTGACTGGTGACGTCGCAGGGATCCGGGTGGGGCTGCCAGGTTGTGACGTCACGATGTTAGAGCCAGCGGGTGCGGGCGTGTTCCTTTGGAGACTGGTACCAGGTCTCTGTCGGAAAACAGTTAAAATAGTACCATAACATTTTTACATTTATATGTACTTTTATTTGTTATTATGTGTGTGCATTTGACATTCATATAATGAAATTTATTTTATGCACTATGGATTATAAACAAGTATTTATAAAATATAGAACTTGTGTTTGTTTTGTCTCTTTTTTCTGAATATGCCACTTATTTTCTTTTGCTCCATAATGTGTAAATTTTATTTCTGACTTGAATCGTTTTTCTAATGTTATTGTGTTTACCGATTCTAATAAATGGTTATTCCTGGTTGAATTTCTTTTTCCGGCTGCAAGTCGATTGTCGGCTGCAATTTTCCCGCTCGCGCGCAGATGCCCATAATGTTTCTGCAACTTTCGGTTTATAAGGTAATACATTGCGGTGGCAGGGCTTGGCACATTTCCAGTAACATAACGGATTACCTCTCCTATTCTAAATCCCTGATTTTCACTCATATGACGTATAATACCGTTATCGATGTCATCTGCTTTCATCTTGTTGGGGCAATGAGCTCTTGGAAGCGGACACCCTGGTCCTAAAAATATAATAATACGTGCGTATTTGTTTACAAAATAATATCAAATTAATGCACAAACATGACGCTAAGCAGAATAATTAATTATCTATTACGTAAACAATACCTTTTCGGTGTTTCAACTAGGGAAAAAGTTTCATTTTATAATATATTTACTTCCGTAATAAATCGATAATAAACTAATTGTGATTTTAAATATGCGTATGGGTAAATGAAAAAAATCGTTCACAGAATTTATTAACTGTCTTATAGCTTATGACTTATTTACGTCATTTGCACCTCTTTAATATGCGTCTGGGTAAAAGAACAAAATCGTTCACAGAATATATTAAATGTCTTATAAATTATGACTTATTAACGTCATTTGCACATCTGACATGATACTTAAAATTGACAACGAATTGCAATTCAGTGTAAATTGAATGTGGTAATACAATAATATAAGCTTTATTTAAAATGAAGCTATTTACAGCGAAAACATTGCAAATACTTTTCGTAATGTACTTGTGGAATAAATCATCGCGTGTTGACAATCGATAAGGTAAACATTTTATAATGCCATAAATGATGTATACAAAAACAACCGATAACTCAAGGTTGCACTAAACAGGCTTCAAAGCTACTATCAAGGACAGAAAAACAACCCGAACTGATAGTACTGAAGTTTTAAGAATACCCCATTATTTCAGTATGGCTTAGAATCCGCCAAAGACGGAATGCTTATAATTAATTCAAGAGCTTCGTTAACATGTTACTTTTATTCTTCTCCTTTAATCATTGAAACTAAGCATTTACTCGTTTACGATCGCCTATCGACAATGCTGTTTTTGTTACATCCCTTTCAAATGCGATCTTTAACGATAACGTATGGCGGATATAAGTCCAGCCATATATTATTAAAAGGAATGTTAGAGCTGTGTCCACAAGCTGGGCTACGAATGATTTAACGTCCACTTTATATAAGTAGCTGCGTTGACCTAGCGTTTACTGTTCACTTGCACTTGCCATATTTGTACTAAAAATTCTCTTTCACTAGCGTTATAACAATGTCCCCTTAACGTTGTATAATTCTCCACTATTTGCACATAAACGCATACAAAGACGTTTCATCAATTGCGTTTATTAATCTTGTACTTAAAGAAATCAGAAGTTGATATCACTGGTGCTACGCTTCTGCAATGATATAGATATAAAGTTTAGATTAATCTTACAAATAATTTACCTTCTGCGATCCACGCATGTCGCAACACTTCTTCCATCGTTATTCGCCTATCGGGGTCGGGATTTAGTAATTTCTTAATCAGGTCACGACAGTCTGAAGAAAGAGAATGGATAAGGGGGATAACTCCTTTTGTCGTGACAGATTATTTTATATAATGTGTTTTGTTGTTGCTATTGCTGCTGATGTTGTTGCTTGAGCTGACAATTCTGATGCTGATATTAATAATGATGCAGTAGTAGTCATGATTGGATATGTAAGCTGTGCACATTTGGAGGTTGTTCTTTATAAATTGATCCCGAGTAGCTAACAGGCACATTAAACAGACATTAAAGCGTTATACAATTAGAAAAGAAAGATCAATCAACCATTCATAAAGGACCAATAAGACTAATGAATTCATTGAACTAAGAATCACATAAATTAGTGCAGCTTAATCTTACAATAGAAAACTACGATACAAAAAGAGCCATTAGTATTGCTGCTAGTCTGCATTGCCGCTCATGAATCCGCAAGCATTACACAATTATCACTTCTAAGCAGTTTTTATTGATATCATCCTTTTCCGAGGACATAGTACATGACCAATATTGCATTTGTCTGCAAAATGTGTTGGGGAAATTATTATTTTTTTTGCACTTGTTTTCCGGTGTAACAAAGGCTGTGATGCGTCATTTTTAAAAAGTATTTCAACAGCACTTCAAAAGAACGGTTACGTATTTATTTGCTTAATTAAACTTAACAAACTTACTCGTTATGTCTTTAGAGAAATAATTGGTTAGGATTACCAACATGACACTAGCAAAATCAGACTTGCATAGTTACAATTATTCGTGCTTTTCGAAAAGAAACAATAATCATACTATTTTTGTTGTTGATATGCTTTTAAATATCCATCAGATTGCGTAAGAGAATAAAAGGACACTTAACGTAGAGTTATATATCGTAAAATGAATACATTATACTACTGCGCGTCCCGTTTAATGCTGTTTGTTTGTGTTCCCTTTTGAAAAACATACACGTTTTTTTTATTATTTGCGTGATATAATCTTTGAAAGCATGTATCTGGAAACGCTACTCTAAATAATTACAATGTTTGAAATGAACCTTCTCAGTACAATTAGTTCGACTACTGTAAACGCATACATTACAATTAATTATCTAGCAACGAAGACAAGAAATAATTGATGATTATTGGTTTACAGTATAAATTAGTGAACGAATCAACGGTACTAGTAATAAAATCTCTATTGCAAAAAGATGTTTCAAAAGCAGCAACTAAATAAAATAACTAAAATGAAAAGATTCTCCATTGTATGTGTATGCCTGTATGAATTAAAGAATGTTATCGTATATTATAATGTTCGCTGTTGCGTTTTTGTTTATACACAAAGGTGCCAGAGTTTAATTGGGTTGAATGTAGACTTTTATGTTACCTTTAGTTATTCCATCCGGAAGTGGATTCATCTGTCCGGTTATCATTTTCTGGTGAAGGATTTTGATGTTGAAGGGCTCCACGGTAAACGGAAGGTTCCCGGTCAACATGGCGTACATGTTCACACCGCTGGAGTGGAACCAAACAGTCGTCATAGCAACAGGATATTACGTTAAATAGGTCTCGCATGAAACAATTGATTTGCATGTTTGACGATTGTTTGCATCGTTTTTGGAACGACTCGTATAGTGCAAAAAAGTGTAAAAAGGAATAGTTGTTGGACGTTAACATTCGGAACAATGGCTGTCGGTTATCATTTATCTAACAGAGACAAATACATATCTGTATCCCCACTAAACAGTTTTCTTTCAATTTGATTTCTTTTTTTGAAAAACAAATTGAAAACGCCTTGATACGTTTTGGTGTTGAAAAAAAGTTTAATGTTGAGATGCATAGCGAACGTTTTGGGTCAATACTCGTTCATGTTTTCAATTCATGAAGCTTTGTTCCTTAAACGGCCATTATGTACGTCCTCACTCCTAACAACAATACCCACATACAGTTGAATAAAACATGTCATACATGCCGTTTTCCCAGAGCGCGTCTCAAATATATGTTATTGCTTTTGTCTCTCAGTATATTGCATCAATCGTCAATATAGTTCACACAGGTCAATATACGTATCGAGTTCATACTTATATCGAACATAATATTGATCATCTAGCGAACATGTATGCGCTAAAATTAATACATAATTAAACCAGGTCAACGTTGTCTTACTTACATAGAACGCCCCATGAGAATGCAGAATTAACAATTTATTGTGTTGTTGTTTTCGCGCCCGAGTGAATAGGTGAGTTATAGCTATAAAGAGAGATACTGAACGTGAGTATGAAACAGCGCGCACGTTAATCTTCAATCTTAAATCTCAGAATATGCTGATATTCCTCATCAAAATCAGGATTGAGTCGTACTTAACTCTCAACAAATCTTTCTTGAACACAAATTTGAGCATGATGGTCAAATTCATCTATAAAATTGAGAAAAACTTAAAGTGAGTCCGATTATTGACTGAAGTATGTTAGTAGTCCTCGTTGTGTCAAGAGAAAGTTTCAAGATAAAAGAGTAAGTTGTTTAATGACTATGCGGAGACATCGTTCCCTACTCACATGCTCCAGATGTCCACCTGCGGCCCGTACTTCCGGCGGCCGAGCAGTTCCGGTGCTGCGTACGCGGGACTGCCACACTGGGTTACACAGAAGTCATGGATTCTCGGGCCGTCTTTCGTGTGAACGAGCTTTACACAGTTACTCAGACCGAAATCTGCAAAGCAAGGCAATGTGTAATCGATAGTACATATATGTATTTTTGTTGTTTCTAAGTCTATTGCACCAATCGTCACCGTAGTACATATATTTTTAATATAACTGGCGATTTCATATTTCAATCGACCATATTATTGATAATTTATTGACCTTGTATGTGCCCCGAATTAAAATTATAATGAAATTCAATAAACGAAATCAATTAGGACGACACTTTACGCACATGTATTAAACCCCGTATAAAAAAAAGCCGACTCATATCTTTAAAACGGTTCAAACCATGTGCAATTCTCACCGATGATTTTCATGTCCTTGAACTCGTCCATAAGAAGATTTTCTATTTTAAGGTCCCTGCAAACAACAAACAATTAATCCATTGAAACATGCTGATACGATGGAAAACACAGCTTTAATCTAGGGAAAGAAGGGGAAATTCTATTATATACGACTTACTTTAAAAGGTGATTGTAAGTAAGAGATTGAGGCATTTGATCACATTGGGAAATAATTAAACTTTATTGACACGCACGCCTGGTTTCAAGGGCGGAGAATGAAGGACAAACTTTGATTTGCCTTAGAAAACAAACTCTGCGAATATGGAAAGAGGAGCAATTGTATTTGATATTTTAGCTATATTGCTTATAAATATATAGTTATATCAATATAAAATGCACACCTTTCCATGTAGCTTTTATTTTCACTATAAATAACATAAAATAGTGTTAAATATTTGACAGGAGCATGTTTGCCGCCAAACCTGTGCAAAATTCCCAGTCGATGTAAGTAGTCCACAGCAGACACTATTTGGCGGATGAATTTCTTAACTTCCGGTTCCGGCAATTTTCGTCGTTGTGAAATATAGTCCATCAAGTCCCCGCCTCTGCACAGCTCGGTAACGAGATAGTAGCTGTTCTGCGTCTCCATGACCTCGAGTAATTGTACAATGTTCGAGTGGCGAACCATCTGCAGGATTTTACCCTCCCTCCGTAAGTTTTTCCGAACATAGGAATCCTCGCGGCTTTTCTTCTTGTCGATTATTTTCACGGCAACCTATGATACAAATTTGACATAAAAAAGTAAAATGATTCACAGATTAAAGCATATGTTTTATCACTCATAAACACAGAGTGCGAACATGTTTAGTGTCGTTATTTTCTAAAGTGTAATAATAGGTCATATGTGTTGTTTCTTGTAAAAGTTCGTACTTAGTTCATGTTCTGGACCCCCGAACGCTTCATCAAAACGAAAGTTAGCCCAAAGATAATTATACAGTAAATTTCGGACGTGTCAACTATGTTCAGAATGTCTATTGCGAATAATAGTGAATCTCATTCCTCAATCTCAATTCATGTTCTGACTTCCGTCATCATTTCTCTGCATCTATTATTAACGGCAGGTCATCGATTTGGTACCGAAGGTAAGAATTCTGCTTACCAGTATGAATATTCTCTTTTCCCGCATTAGATGCCTTTATGCACAACTTCATGTTCAATTAATTGTGTACATTAAATCGTTTTTATGTACCGGTACCTAGTTTTGTTGTGAATCACTGAAAAATCAATTAATTGTAACGTTAATTAATGTAAGCCATCAAACTGTTTCACTTAGACAACTCAGACAGAAAATAATGAATCCAATGATTATAACAAGCAATTCCAGCAGAGAAGTTAACGTAACCTAAAAAAAAAAATGAAAATATAGAATGTCAAATGTCAACCAGTGCAACCGCAAAACTTAACGCAAATTGAACCTAAAAATGCAACTTTCCTTTTAGAATCCGCAATAAGCACACAGTCTCCAATTATGAACCTTACACTAGAAGATTAAATCCATTAAGATAACAACTTATGAGGCTACATAATTAGTGAAACAGAAAGACTAAATTTAGAATGAAAATAACCAGTGACTTATTAAACACATTTTTTAAAACTCATCACCAAGCAGAAATCTGTTGATTCTGTCCTTTGATTCGTGCGACATGAAATAGCGTGATAAGAATGAAGGTTATGAAACTTAATAGGTTTTGAATACTACAATGACTACGACAATGTACGGGCCTAGAAGTAATACTAGTAGTTGTAGTAGTAGTAGTAGTAGTAGTAGTAGTTATTGTTGTTGTAGTAGTAGTTGTTGTTTACTTGTTCTTGGTATTACTGCGGCTGCTGCTCTTGTCTTTGATGTTGCCTTTGTTTTTGTTAAATTTACTCAGAAACAGCCCTATACACCACCACTATTTTATTACCGTAACACGTTTGGAAAAGATAAGGTAGGTTAATCCATAATTGCAAGTCATCGTTTATTTGATTGCATTGCGCGATTGCAAAAAGTCAATTAACTCTATAAGAGAATGCGTACGCAACAATAGTATACGAATAAATTGAATAATTATGATCCAGAGCGGACGTGTTTTATGTGTAATTGTTCTTTTGCTATATATAAGAGGAGGTTTTGATTTCCTCTGGAGGGTGTTTATGGGCAAACGCAGTGTGCAAGGACATTAACCTCACGTGCCGACTCAGTAGGAACCATACTATCAAATATTCTTTACTTAAGAGCATTGTTATTCGAACTTCGAACTTAAAATAGATTTTTTTGTTCATTGAGTAACGCCTTTAAGCGCTATTTTATCAGTTAATTAATTTCTTACACACATAAAAAAACTTTAATGGACACGCCACAGAAAAGAAATTTCACTATATAAGAAATTTACTTTCAAACATGTGGGGAAAGTGGTTTAACAGAAGAATGCTGCCATTGGGATCGGAAGGTTCCTGGTTCGACCCGCGGCCCCTTTCAGACCAATGAATTATTATGAGCTAAAAAATATCCACGTTTGCTCTCCACTCATTTCGAAGTAATTGGGTACCTGTGCGGTACAATAAGTCACTGTCTCATTACTACATTCTGTGTCGAGTGTTAATGGAAAACTTATGACTGGAAGGGGGTTGATGTTACAATCGGCTGAAGATGTATCATCAGCAGACGACAAACTTATTATTAACGTATGTAGTAAAAATTATCGCAAACTGAATGTTAATTTAGTGAATTGGATGAGTTAATAAAAAAAAATCGAACCTATACTTGAAATACAAAAACAAATAGGGCAGGCACATATATAGGGTTGGTCGTGTAATTGGAAACAAACAACTTGTTTGCGCCTTATAATATTGTATAATAATGTGTAAAAAACGAACCTCTGTACAAGCAAAAGTAAGTTAACGTTTTGAAATAAAACTATGAACAAAC
Organism: Dreissena rostriformis; assembly: GCA_007657795.1. Classification (NCBI taxonomy): domain Eukaryota; kingdom Metazoa; phylum Mollusca; class Bivalvia; order Myida; family Dreissenidae; genus Dreissena; species Dreissena rostriformis. Next base: position 99,677 of record VMBQ01000964.1, on the reverse strand, counting down.
CATTTAAATTTCGATGCATTCAGTTAATAGTTGGCATCAATCCGTTTTACTGTTTAATACACCTCTCTTTATCAAGTGACTTGATATTTACATGATTTTATAATCGTCATAAAACGAAAATATATTGTCGAACTCGACGAGGGTACAGCTTTGTTCTTGAAAAGTCAACAACCCACTTTGGAAAATGTAAGCAAAGAGTTTGTTTAAAGAATAAATAAATAGCTCTGGATAGGTTTACATCACAAATACGATAAAATAAGCCCTTTATCTGGGGAATTAGCGGGTACGCTACGATTATGATTACAGGAACAAGGATGCGACATAGCTTAACAATGAGAACGCCTCGATCTTTATATTGGATACAAAATATAAACTGCCTCTTGGTATCATACAAAAAAAACTTACGGGAAATATTGATCTAAGATGTATCCTTAAACTAAGTTACACATCCAAGAAACAAGTTGACGGTGTTATTTTGTTCGGTTTTGTCAGTGGAAAAGAGAATAATATAAATGCCACATGTATATACCATAATTTATTTAATAATTAGCTTTTGAAATACATTAAAATATACATGAAAGCATGTGTTCTCCACTCAGACTTAAATAATCAATTCAGTTTATTTGATACAGTTAAAGAAATACTTTCTTTGCCGTAAAATTTATGTACCTCATTAATTTCGTTTAATTGTTTTCGGTACACCTTTTCATAAAGAAAAAGGCTCCACCTTTTTACTGATAAGAGCTCTTTTTATCTGCACGTTGTTTTACACATAATCTTTTGAAAGGAGATGAACTCCAATTTAAATACATACACACACAATATATTAGTTTCTGATGTACACTTTGTCATCCATAAAGGCCTCCTATTGAGAGTGGCGAGGATAAACATTTGAACCACACCTTTTTATCCTTTTAGTGAAGAAAGTTAAGAGACACGTTTTGAAAAGCTTGCCGACGTTTTTAAATAATAAACCCATTTACAAACCAGTTAAACTTTTTAAGATATTTTCAGATCCGTTTTATCTTGGTATAAGGATAGCATCTATAAATGCAGTATTCTCTAACACTTTAAGCTGAATAAGCGCTATTTTTATTTATAATTATTATTAATGTTTGTTGTTGTCGTTTTTTGTTGCCGCTGTTGTTTAAGGAGTCAATATGCACAGAATAAAACTGTTCTTAACGATCATTGATATCCAAAACACTTTGGCAGCAATATAAGGCCCATATATATATATTAACATCATATGAAAATGAATTTTTTTGACAAGTGGATAACTGATGTGGTATATCAAAACAAATGCGACATTAGTCGACATATATGTCGACCCTAGAGCGTGCTACTATTGTATCAGCTTAATATTTCTATATAAGACATCATGATTACGGGCTTAATCATCGGTATCTACGTTACATCTACACTTGCAAATTGTAATTGTATTGAGATCTATAAATAATCATGAGCTAACTACCCGTTATCGCATTTGTTTTTGCTGGGCTCTCGAATTCCCTCAGAACAAAATCTATGCTCTGAATACTTGCATTGCAACTGTTAGGAACATTCAATAACGCTAGTCTTTGTATCCCTTACCCTTTCCCCAGTAGGGATGTGAAGGGCCTCCTTGACCTTTGCGAATGACCCCTCGCCGAGCGTGTTACCAAGTAGGTAGTTCCCGACCTTCTTCGAGTGCGGGAAGTTGCGCAGGACATCTTTCGGTACGTCGATGACTTTGGCGGGCAGGAATGGCGTATCATTCGGAACCATTGAAAGTACGGTCATTTTGCCAGCGCACGAATACAGACCGGTTCACCTCTGAAGAACAAAATAGATCCACAATGATTTTTTTTATCTTTAATTATATCGTATCCTCGTGTCGATTTTGATATTTCAAGCTCTATACTTTATTTGCTTTGAAGTCCAATTATGTCAGTGCATGCCCGACTTATAGTATTATCTTCACAAAGAAGATATATTACGCCGGACTGCAAATATGTTCAGTTGAAGTTTCATCTCATATATATATGGACCAGTCACAACACATAACGTTTATATAGGCATGCCGTACAAACGCATTAATCACATAGGACAGTGTCGCTGGGTTTGTTGACATTGACGGCTGTAATGGCACCTTAATTGAGAACATTAACCCCTTGGTATATACCAAAATCTGCATAAACATATTTACAAACCCTCACCGCTGAACTGTTAAACAAACAAATGGTTAATTGAAAAGCAATTAAACGCATTTAAGATCAAAAACGCCTTTACGTTGACCAGTCATTGGTGACGGTCAGTACACTGTTATTCACAAGAAGTTATAAAAAGTTCATTGTTCTACTCTTAAATACCTTCTTATACAAATCAATTGTATACAACTTTACAAAAGTATATAATTACTAGTACATGTGTTTCTCTTTATGTACTTTTATTATAGAGCAAGGGCTTACACTTTGGTACTATAATGCAGTGTGTAGAAATGTTCTGCTATAAACATGCATCCTTTCAAGTGACTTGTGTGGATACTTAAAATGGCACAAGAACAGTTCTATTATAAAGCAACTCCTCATCAACTTTTTTATTGCAGTATTTGCAAGAAAAATTAATAATAAAATTCAAATTGTGTTTTGCAATCCTTAACATCAAAGAAGATTTACAAAATTGTAAATTGTCATGATTGGAAATACCACGATTACTAAAAGTGTAAAACTTTCCATTTTAAATTTAATAATATCAATTCAAAATATTTGCATATTTACAGAGAAACAATGAATTATAAAAATTATGCCTTAATATGGGAACGTTTCGAAAATTGGTAAATTAACAACAGTACCTTAATTTCGTTTTATTGTTTGCAATACACCTTTTCATAAAGAAAAATGCTACACCTATTTACTGATAAGAGCTCTTTTTATCTGCACGTTGTTTTACAGATACGCCTTTGAAGGGAGATTCACTCAAATTTAAATAGATGCACACACACTATATTACTTTTTGATGTATACTTTGTCATCCACAACGACTTTCTATTAAGAGTGGCGAAGATAATCATTAGGGCCACGCCTTTGGATCCTTTAGGTGAAAGCAGTATGCGTATGCATTAAGTTGAAACGAACGTTTTCAAATGCTAGCCGACGTTTTGAAACAATAAATCCATTACAAACCAGTTTAGCTTTCTCGGATATATTTTCAGACCCGTGTATATTAGTTTAAGGAGAGCTCCTATAAATCCAACATTCGCTTACGGATTGAGATGAATCAGCGTGATTTTGTTCATATAACTATTATGAATGTTTGTGGTCGTCGTTTTGTTTTTAATGCCGTTTTTGTTGTTTTGATCTTTAAAATTATTAAAATGCCGCAACCGGGAAAATCATTTCATAGCCTGTAACCATGTACTTGTCAAAGAAACAAATAAACGTGAATACTGTGTGTATTTAAGTATGAAGACGATGTACATTTGTATAAGTCTGAATTAATTATCGGTATGTCTGTGGGTCTGTCTGTCTGTCTGTCTTTCTGTCTATAGAAGCATCACTTTTCGATTGTAAAATAACACAATGTTATGTTATGCTTCACAAAAATCCATTTCACGTAAAACAAGCATATTTCTATCTCCAGTTTTCCAATGTCTATTTAAATATTTGAGAATCTGATATTGAATTCCATTTTGTTCAACAAATCATGTACCTAAAAAAAATCTAGCTCCATTCTTTTCATTATTCTGACGCCTATCAATAAATTCCCCCTAAATGGTAATGAGCCAAAAGTCACATTAAATGTTTCATTAAGGTCGAATTACAGTCCTGAAATAAAAGCTCATTGTATTTCAATTAAATTCGATTTTTCTTCGCTGCGAGTAGATGCAAATCTTGACTCAATGAATACTCAACCGTCAAGCATTCACAGCTCGATTATCGTTGGTATTTATTTCTTAGTGCGTTTGGTCCTTTCAGCAAATCGATTTCTCGTCCAATAAACTTTTATTTATGGAACAAAACACTAGGTTGTCATGGCAAATCTACCTTGTACTGTTATGAGTTATGACATCTATTTCTTACCCTACATTATTTTCCAATATTAAAGCGACACATGATTTCTGTATTTTCTAAGAACGCTTCCAAGTTATATTTAGTATCATTTGTTCGGTTAACGTATCAACTATTTTAACTTAATTGTTTCATACAATATTCAAAAATAGGCGGATATTGTTTGTTAAATGTACATTTAAACAAATTGTGTTGTTTTTACCTCACACGCTCTTTCTCGTGTCTGTACTTCCTTGCTTAAAAACATTATTCAAACGTTACCTTCACAAAGGAAATTAATTAAATGAGTAGCACATGACATCCCTTTAATGCGATATAATTCCATTCTGTGATATATTTTACATCACATTCACGTGATACTTTGTCATGGCACAGAACGTGCTAAAGGTGATGTCGAACGGAAACCAAATGAGGAAAAAACCAGCGGCTGTTTCCGACTATTTCTACTAATAGTTGTAATCGATATCGATTCAATCATGGCCCGTATATAATAACATACTGTCTCTGGTTCTCAAGGTAAATGGCCATGAATTATGCAGTGCTTGTACAAGAATAACAATAATATATACCCGTGCTAAACAAACGCGTAGGGAAAAATAGAACTCGATAAAAACTGTCGAAGAAAGATGTGTTTGTGTTACAAACCTGCGTTTTTTTGTGTGTTGTTTCTAGTGTTTATTTAAAGTTGATACGTTTAACACAACGATGTCCGTGCAATGCAAAACATAACCACACTTTTGCATTGTTTTTTCAAAGACATACGACAACATTCTTTAGGCTTATAAGCTTCGAACCAAATTCAGCAAACCCCCAGTTTATGCAAATACACAGTTTTATGCAAACTCCTTTCTTCCATGGTATATCCGACAATCGAACATGCCTCCTCATAGCATCACAATAAGTTATTCCTCTCTCGAAATAAAAAGAAAACTTACTCTTAGTCAATGTACATCAATACATCCGCATCTTTGCACAATTAATACTGGGGCACTTATTATATAAAAATAAAAACAATATCTACTTTCCTAACTGGTCAAACTAAACACAAAATATAAATGTAGCATATGTCAAAATGTATGCAATTTAAACCAAAATACCAAAATTGTCATAACTTAACTGCAATCGGGCGCAAACGAAATATAAAACTTGAATGTCATTCCGCGATACAGACGCCCGTATTGTGTAGGCATTTGTCACAGATCTGTCAGTCCATTGAACAGTGGGTGTTTCGCGGTTGTGCCTCAAACCGATCGCTCGTAATAAATTTCCAATTTAATCAAGTGAAAGCGCGACTTAATCCTCGGCGAAAGTGTATCTTTTGAAATGGTAGGTATAACTTGTAACGTTGCGCTATCGGTAATTTAAAAGCAACACATGTGTTTAAAAAAGAGTGTATTTAAACCAGGTTATTAATCAGGATATTTCTGCAGAGAATGTCACGTCTTCAAATAAGTCATAATACTAGTAATACTAATAATAATCGAAGATGAAGAAGAATCAATCATATTTAAGATGAAAAACTGTTTATTTGTAAAACCTTCAATCATGTCCATCATTTACCAGATTATTGATTTAAGATCAATATAGTTTTTCATCGAAATGTTAATAAAATACAGGCTGATTAAATGTTCGCTCTTCACACCAATTAAAATAGAACTTTGATTTGCATAAATGCACAACTCTTTCATCAGAAAACTTTATTTTAAATACGGTAAACTAAATACTAAATGCTTAATGCTATGATATGAAACAATTAACAACAAATAAACTTGATATTTTAAACTTACGAAAACAGTATTTGATATCCGTGTAGTACTTGTACACAAGTATCTCACTTTTCTCTGTTAATTTTATTTTTATCGAATTACGAGTGCATTGATCAATGAAAGGATTTAGCATTTTTATACACGATACTGCGTACGATGTAAACTATTCATAAACTAACATACATTAAACAGTGGTTGTTTATTGATCTTTAATTTGCATCTGTACTGTATAGTGCTCTGTTCTATTCACAACTTGAATTTTACAAATGTCAATATGTTAATCCGCATCAACAAACAGTATACACATTAGAGAACGATATACAGAAATAAATCTGAACCCATTACTTTAACGTTGCATACTTGGTCCCGACTGGCTTTAAACGCAAGATTATGAATCTGCGCATCCAATTTAGTCCGATATAAGTGTAATTGTAAAGAAAAGCAACCCGGTATTGTGAGCTAAGTCGCTAACGGTCCAATGTCAATAACTGGGCAAACAATCGTGGAGTGAAAATCAAACACTAGTCGTTTCTTCTATATTTGATCATTTGTATAATATTATTTAGTATGTTTGCCCTTTCATAAAACCTAATTTATGTTCAAGAATATAGCGGTGAACATACGATGTAACCAGAACACATTGCAATCAATAATTGATGAAATGATTCGATTTTTGAACTATATTTTTGCATGGTCCGTTGATATGTTTAGCTGTCGATCACGATTGTATGTTAAGTGTAATTTGTTCAACAATCGCTTATTTGAAATGCAAAGCTATAAACAGAAAGTTACAATATCAAAAGAAGTTCAAAGTGTCGGATATAACCCGATATAGGTTTATTTTAAGAACGAACTTATTCGATATGTTTACCAGAGTCCACAATTTGTTTTAACACACAAAATTTCCCAAATGTTTGGAACTGATATTAAAATGATTTAAATAATGAGCGCATTTTTTAAACCAAACATACGACGCATATGTTTAGACCTTAAATACAAATTTACATTTTCTGAAGAGGTTGGAAACGAAGCGAAGGTTCCTGGATTTGTTTAATGAATCATAAGTAATGTGAGTTAAGAAAAGGGGGGTATTATATTACTTGAATTCAGAATGAAAACCACAGCTACAACTAACTGATAAGTACAAGTAATAAATATGAATACATAACCTTATAAACATTAACAAAAAACGGAAATGTATGTGCTGTTTTATGTAGAAAATGTCTAAAACAGTCTCACTTTCTGTTTTCTCTCTTTTTTTCGTCCATTACCTAACTTTTCAACTGCTTTTGAGAATATACTCATGGAACTGAGAGTGAGTGAAAAGAATTTCATACGGATCAAGTAAAACAAAATCAATCGCAAGAAATATATTCTAGATAAAATAAATGTTCTGGAACGAAATTTATCAGATGCATATATTGAATTCTTCATGGATGTCGTCAAGGAGCCACATTATCTTTTTATAGTTGTATAATTTGCGCAGATTTATTATCTTTAATAACGACATCAAAGGCAAAAACATCAATAACAAAGAATATCATAGACATATGACTTTTCATTGGTGACGGTCATTACACTGTTATTTATATTAATTTATGAAAAGTTCATTGTTCTACACTTATATACTTTATTATACAAATCAATTGTATACAACTTTACAAAAGTATATATAACTAGTACATGTTGTTATATTTATGTACATTTATTCGATTGCAATGGCTCACACTTTCGAACAGTAAAACAGTGTGCAGAAATGTTCTTCTTTTACCATGCATCCTTTGAAGCGCGTGTCTTTTGTGGATATTTTATAAGGCGCGAAAATAATTCTTTTATAAAGCAAGTCCCCATCAACTTTATGTTACAATATTAACGAGAAAAAGCATGATACAAATCAAAACAATTGTGTTTTGCAATCCTTAATAAAAAAATAAATTTACAAAAAGTCATATAAAAATGTACATTTTCATTATTGGAAATGCTTCGTTTACAAAAAGTATGAAACTTTCTATTTCCAATTTAATAATATCAATTCAAAATATGTGATATTTACAGAGAAACAACTCATTATAAAAAAAGTGTGCCTCAACATTGGAACGTTTCTAATTTTAGTAAAAATACAAACAATAGTACCTTAATTTCGTTTAATTGTTTCCGGTACACATTTTCATAAAGAAAAAGGCTTTACCTGTTTTCTGATAACAGCTCTTTTTTATCTGCACGTTGTCTTACATATAATCTTTTGAAAGGAGATGAACTCAAATTGGAATAGATATATTACTTTCTGATTTACACTTCGTCATCCATTAAGGCTTTCTATTGATAGCGGCAAAGATAAACATTTGTGCCACGCCTATTTATCCATTATGTGAATGCGCGTGTATTAAGTTAAGAGTTTCGTTTTCAAATGCAAGCCGACGTGTTTAAATAATAAATCCATTACAAACAAGTTAAGCTTTCTCTGATATATTTTCAGACCCGTTGTATCTTGGTATGAGGATAGTTCCTTTACATGCAGTATTCACTAACGCGTTTACATGAATCAGCATTATTAAAAACATATATATTAATATGATGTTTTGATCTTTCAATTTTATTAACGGGCAGCTACCAGGAAAATCATTTAACAGCATGAAGCTTGTACATGCCTTATAATAAAACATTTTTTTTAATAAAATTAAATTAATATCGCAATATTCTATGATTATGAACATTGTAAAGATGTTATCTAGTATAGCTATAAAATGTCAACATGCGTCCCAACTATAACACAAGAGGTACAAAGCTATCTAAAGAAGCATCACTTATCAATTGTTAAATACCACAATGATCTGTTTTATACTTCACAACAAATCCATTTCACTCAAAACGGGCAAGCATATTTCTGTCTGCAGTTTTCCAATGTCTTCTTTAAAAAAAATAGAATCTGATAATGGGTTCTATTTTGTGCAACAAATAATTTACCTTAAAAGAAACTGACTCCAATTTTAAATGACTTGTATCAGATATTGAATCTGATGCCTAGCAATGAATTTCCGTTCAATTGTTATGAGTCGAAAATCACAGTAAATGCTTCGATAAGATCGAATTACATTCCTGAAATAAAAGCTCATTGTATTTCAATTTAATTCGATTTCTCGCGCCGCGGGTTGATGCAAATCTTGACTCAATGAATACTCAACCGCCAGTCATTCACAGCTCGATTATCGTTGGTATTTTTTCTTAACGCTTTGGTCCTTTCAGCAAATCGAAATCTAGTCCAATAAACATTTATTTATGGAACAACAATAATAGGTTGTCATAGTAAGTCTACCATGTCCTGTAATGAGTTATGACATATATTTCTTTCCTTACCCTTTTTTCCAATATTAAAGCGACAAATGTGTTCTGTATTTACCAATAGCGCTTCTAAGTTATATTGTGTATTATTTTTCAGCTTATAAATATTTACCTGTTAATCATTTATTACATCCATTGTGTTTACATCTATGATATATCCAGCTGGCGTTTTCAACTAAATTGTTTCATACAATATGCAAAAATGTGCGGTCATTGTTTGTTGAATATACATTTTAAATAAATTGTTTGAAATTTCCCACGCTCTTTCTCGTGTCTGTACATCCTTACTAAAACATCATTCAAACGATACCTTCACAAAGGAAATTAATTAAATGAGTAGCACATGCAATCACCTTTATGCCATATCCTTCCATTCGGTGTTGTATTTGACATCAAGTACAAGTGCTACTATGTCATGACACAGTATGTGCTAAAGGTGATGTCGAACGGAAACCAAATCAGGAAAAGAAAACCGGCTGTTTCCGACTATTTCTACTAATAGGTGTAATCGATATCGATTCAATCATGGCCCGTATATAATTACATATCGTGTCTGGTTCTCAAAGTAAATGGTCATGAATTATGCAGTGCGAGTACAAGAATGAATGAAACAAATAACAATAAATACCCGTGCTAAACAAACGCGTATGGAAAAATAGAACTCGATAACAACTGTCGAAGAAAGATGTGTTTGTGTTACAAACCTGCGTTTCTTGTGTGTTGTTTCTAGTTCTTATTGAAAGTTGATAAACCGTTTAAATGTTTCACATAAAGATGCCAGTGCAATGCAATTAATAACCACACTTTTGCAATTTCTTCTTTTCTAGCAGACATACAACGAACTTGTTTGAGGCCAATGAGCTTCGATCCAAGTCCCGCATTCACCAGTTTATGCAAAATACAATCATGTGCAAACTCCTTCCTTCATTTTTATATCCGACAATCGAGCATGCCTCGTTATGACATCAGAAATTGTTATTCCTCTCTTGAATTTAAAAGAAAACTTACTCTTAGTAAACTAAGACATGTCCTCGCACGATTGCGTCAAGCTCTCTCAACTAAGAACTTCATCGCAGAAACCATGTTGCCTCACCAAATAGTTTGTGCGGTACAGTTGAAACACCAAGTCGGGTACCCGAGTTACAATATTCTTGCTTAATACATGTTATATATCTCGACAAATAATTGATACTGCCAGAGGCTGTAGGATTATAGTTCACATCTAAACGTCGTCTTGTTATTCCAGTGCAGTAACCATATGTAGAAAAAAACATCAAATCTTTAAATTATGCATTCCCATTAAATCCGCGAAATACACAAATTAAGGCATGCACATCCACAGCAGTTTTTTTAGGGCAACCTATGAAGAAAGTGTTCATTTATTACGATGCTACTTCTACAGGTATTTACACATGTGCGGTACTAAAACGTACAGTGGTTTAAGTTTTACGGTGGGATTAGCACGCAAGATTGTTGTTCACAGGTCACTAATAATTTCTGTTTTTTACTTCATGTCATAAGAGAAATCATGCAGATTAATTATATTTGAAACAGGTTATAATTCGGTAGCCTCTGGATAGACATAAAATGTTTTCCATGTGTTGATGAGTTCATGAAAACAAGCACAGTGGTTCATCTGGGATGTATGGCATGAGCGTGTGTACGATGCACTTTTTCGTCCGTGTCATTTGCATTTTTAACATTGCGCGTCTGCTTTATCCCTTGAAAGCAAAATACTATAATACATACCCAATAGTAATTATCCCATGTACATCAATACATCCGCATCCTTGCACAATGAATACCCGGTGCAAGGATTTTTGAAAAAAAAACAGCACTGGTATCCAAATTCTGGTCAAACTAAAATTACACGAAACACAAAATGTAAATGTATCCTATGTCAAAATTAATTCAAACTAAAATTATACCAAACTTGTCATAACTTAAGTGCAATCGGTCGCAAGCGAAAAGTCAAAACGTAAATGTCAGTCCGCGATATAGACGCTCGTATTGTGTAGGCATTTGTTACAGATCTGTCAATCCATTGAACAGCTGATGTTTTCGCGGTTTTGCTTCTAACCGATCGCTCGTAATAAATTTCCAATTTAATTAAGTGAAAGCGCGACTTAAGCCTCGGCGAACGTGTATCTTTTGAAATGATATGTATAACTTGTAACGTTGCGCTATCGGTAATTCNAATATATAATATTTATATTTCATCTGAAAACTTTTAATTTTTAAAACCTTCCAACATTGACATTACTTTAATGTCATAACACTTTATGTTAATATAAGATTAAATACATACACTGCTATTTCAAGAACCAAAGAACAACAAATAAGTTGATATTTAAAACGTACGAAGACAATAGGTGACATCCGTGTAGAACTGTTACACAATTATCTCACTTTTCTCCGTATAACTTTTAAACATGATACCATGCATGACTTAAAATATTTATACATTAACTTACTTTGAACAGCGATTGTGCATAGATCAATAATCTATTCACAACTTGAATTTTAAAAATATCAATAGGTTAACCCGCATCAACTAATACGTATACCAATTAAGGAAACGCGATAGAGAAATAGATCTGAACACATTACTCTAATGTCGTATATCGTGATCTCGACTGGCTTTAAACGCAAGATAATACCTCTGCGCATCCTATTAAGTCGAATATAAATATATAGCAACCCGATAGAGTGAGCTTAGTCGGTAACTGTCCAATGTCAATAACTAGGCAAACAGTCGTAGAGTGATAATCAAACACTAGTCGTTTCTTCTATAGTGTATAATTTGTATGGTATTATTTAGTATGTTTGCACTTTTTATAAAACCTAATAATGGCGAGGATATAGTGCTGAACATACGATGTAACATGAACACATTTCTATCAATAATTGATGAAAAATTTCAATATTTGAACTATATGTTTGCATGGTCCATTGAAATGTTTGACATAAAGTGTCGTCCGAGATTTGATATGCAGTGTAATTTTGTTCTAATTTGAAATGTTTAGCAATTAAAAGAAAATTTCACTGTCAAAATAAGTAGAAAGTGTCGGATATAACCCAATTAAGGTTCATTTTACGAACGAACTTATAAGATATGTTTACCAGTGTCCACAATTCGCTTTGACACACTTTATTAACCCAATTTTCGTAACTGATATCGCTTTTAATAATGTGAGCATTTCTAAAACAAAACATACAACGCATGCGTTTAGTCCTTAAAAACGAATGTACCTATTCTGAAAATGTTCTAAATGGTGTGAAGGACCATGAATGTTTTAAATGAATCTTTAGTTATGCGAGTCAAGACAAGGGAAGTAACGTATTACTTGTAGTTAAACTGAAATCCACAACTACTACAATCTGACCAGTTTAAATTATAAATATCAATACATAGCCGTGTAAACATGAAAGTAAATGTAAATATATTCACTGTTATATGTAGAACCAAAAACACTGTCACTTTCTGTTTTCTTTCTTTTTTTCTTCCATTACCTTACTTTCCAACTGTTTGTAGAGAATCTACTAATGGAACGGAGAGGGAAAGCATTTTCATACGGATCAAGTTAAAAGAGAAATCAAATGCAAAATATAACAAACATATCTTATAGAACAAAATGTATCGGATGCATATATTGAGCTCAGATAACACAACCATTTAGTTGATGGAGCTGGTAAACGTCATGAAACATTATTTACAATGTATAATTTATCATGCATTAAGGGACGTCCACTCTTTCACATTGTCCATCCAGCTTTTCTTATGACGGCCTCGACGACGACCTTCCCTCTAGTGTTCTGGAGCACATTCTTACACACAGGGTGACATGTCCAAACCAAGCCAGCTGTCTTCGTATGACTGTCGCTAGGAGGGGCTGTTTTTGAGCCAATAAATGCCGTCACGAACTCGTTGGTCCCGTGCTTCATGTAGAAGATGGGGGAACAGTCTTCTGAGACACATGTGTTATAAGGCCCGTATCCTGCGTTCTGTCTCCGCTTCAAGCGTCCAGGTCTTGCAGCCGTACAGATAGAGACTACGAGGAGCGTTTAGAGCATGTACTTGGTGCGAACGCTGATTGAGCTACTTGTCCATAACCTGTACATTTTGGCAATATGTGCGGTCGCCATGGCAATTCTTATTCCGCCCTAAGCCCTCAGCGGTATTGGAAACATCCTTTGACAGGGTTGCTCCCAATTACTTCAAGCTGGTCACTTCTTCCAGCTTCTCGCCGTTCGTTGTGAAGTCTGCACTGGTGTTGCTCATGCTATTCACATTGATCTTTAAATTCTCCGTGGTGACCTCCATCATGTTTGCTACTTCTCTTTCATGGAGTATGTTGGTGAGGTCTTGATGTTCACTGTTGATGCCACCCATTATGCAAATCTTAAGTTGGAGATCGGTCTACTACCGATGGAGATTGAGGCTATGTGGTCTTGTGATCTCCTGCATTGTCTTCTCAATGATAATGTTAAACAGGACGGCTGAGAGCAGACACCCTTGACGGACGCCCACTAATGTCACGGAGAAGTCACAAATCTGTCCGTTGATTAGTTCTGCGATGCTGGCGTTTCCGTTAAGTTTTTTGATGGCTTGCACCAGCCCTTCGTCAATGTTGAATCCTCTCAGAATTTGCCATAGGCCATTATTCCACACGTTGTCGAATCATTCTTAAAGTCGATGAAGTTTGTGGAAGAGCTCACGTTGGCGTTGCATGTGTTTCTTAATTATGATTCATAAATGTCACTTATATTCCACTTTTCTCCGTTCCGCTCTGAATCCAGCCTGCTCTTCCGTCAGCAGTTCCTCTACTTTTCCGTCGGTTTAGGATGATGCCTTTGCTGGGAAGGCTGATGAGGCTTATGGTGCTCGCAAAGCTTGAGTTCGATTTTCTTGTTAGGGTGATTACCATAGACTGGGTTTACTCCTTAAGCCCAGTCTTCTCCTATAAGATCTCCTGGAATAGTGCCAGTCATTTCCGAAGTGGTATCTATCATTCGTGTTTCTTCAGCTCGGAAGGGACGTTGTCCACTCTCCGCGAATGTCCTGCATTCAGACTGCGCACTGCCTCCTTAAACTCTGCCTTTAGTATGGACGGACTTTCGTCGCCCGCTTTTGGTCTGTGATAGTTGTGAATGAGAGAAGGGTCTGGTTGAATCGGGTAGTGATAGCGGTCGCTGCAGTCCTACTGTTCAGGGCTGCGGCTTCTCTGTCAGGTGGTTCCCGTCAGAGTCTGCTATAACACTGCCATTGGGCATCTCCTTGTCAATGTTGATACATTGTTCCCCAATCCACTCCTACTTGGCCTTTTTCATCTTCCTTACCTCGCTGTTCGCTTTCTAGTATTCTGTCCTACAATGCTGATTGGCGTACTTCTTATGTCCCAGCTCTCTTCTTGTGTCGCAGAGGTCCATGATCTCGATCGTCACTAATGGCTTGTTCTTCTTTCTCTCTCTCTCTCTCTCTCTCTCTCTCTCTCTCTCTCTCTCTCTCTCTCTCTTTCTCTCTCTATCTCTCTCTCCAAATAACTTCTTTGGCACATGAAGTAGGGTTTTGATGTTGTTCGTGATTGTGTCGAGATGACATTGTCTAGGATGTTCAGAGCTGCAAACTTGCAACATAATTGTGCTTGAAATGCCTCTGCTATCTCTTGGTCATTTAGTTTCTCCAAGTCTAATCTGATGCGAGGGTTCTTGGTGATGCGCTTGAACTGTACAGTCGGCTTGATGGTGGTGAGCATTGCCGATGTCTGCGCCGGGAATCGTGCTTGCATTCGCGTGTTGATTCTTGGCTTGGACCGTTGCGGCGCCAGTATGAAATAGATCTCTGGTTGTAGCCTGCTAGGTCGCTGTTCTGTACGGTTTGTGTGTGTGTGTGTGCAACGTGTTGGCCAGGGTGTGTTGGTGGCTTCTAGCGAGCTCAAGAAGTATCAGCCCTCTGACATTGGTCTCTCCTATACCAAATCGACCTACTGTCCCTGACCAGTCTTAGTATGTTTCTGGTCGAACTTTTGACCTAGTGTGTGGATTTTCAATTTATCGATATGTCAACGTTAATTGATTTTTATATTTTAAGTATGTGATTAAACTGTAAATAATTATAACATAGTAGCATAATAACGTATAAATAATATATATATACCTGGATTCGCCTATATTGCTGCATACTTGAAAGTAGGGATTGAGCTTTACAAATTATGTAAAATGATGATAACAAATGCTTCGGCGAACAAATGTTAATATCGTAAACCTTTAGCTTCATTATACGTGACTATAACAAGTTATCAATTCATTAATTTGGAAAACTATCTCGTTAATTTCACTAGTTAGTAGGATCTTGAAAGGTGCGTAACTAAGTCACTTTGATAAGGTTTAAAAAGTATATATTAGGATGTCACTAACCAACCCATACGGGTACGTGCACATATAGCGAACCGTACATGTACCTGATCCGGTGTAAATTCGAATGGGAAGCAAACTTTAACAATGGCATAATTTTTATACATCCAATTGTTTTTCAAGTATTACCAAAAAAATGCGTGTCATGGAAAAAATCCGAGCCGAGGCATATAATACCAGAATTAGATATAATTTTAAGACTCGCGATACACTTTGTACCAGCTTATACACACACCTGGATGGCGGCTCAAAAGTCTTCAAGTAACAGAGCACGAACAAATTATGTTTCGCAACATACAAAATATGATGGTGACAACGCTTTGTACATAATAATAAATCAAATAATTGAAATCATAATATTCCAAGAATACGAAGGCATTTTGATTGTGTTGAATATGAAATCCACTCAAAACAAACACAATACCACTATCTGGCTACCGTTTGATCGTTTCTATGGAAGGCGTCAAAGATGGCAACATTGGCGTTGCAGAACGAAAGCTGTTATGGACAGGGACATTTAGTGAGCTATATGTGCGTGGTGTGTTGGCTTGGCTCAATTCAGCCAAGTGCTCAACGACCGATGAATTTTCTCTACGGTTGTCACAAGGAGGGTTGCTTGAAAACCTTACGAAACGATTTGTCATTGTTTGCCGCGTTATTAAATGTTTTCCAATGCTTCCCACAAGCTCCTCTTGGATTGAATCGTGCGATGCCTCCTGTGATTCCTTGCCTTTCTGTACATGAGTTATCCTTCGTTGAATCCCGGAATGTTTTCTGAATTGAACTTTATTGGAGCTTGGCCCTGGTATCAAATGCGTTGGCGACTTTGCATGGTCCCTGTTTGGTACGCTCCCTCTTCTACTAATAGGAAAAGGAGAAGAGCCGATATTTTCTCTGTGTGGCCTGTATAACCTATTCCGAGGTGAGGTTACTGTTTTATGTTCATTGCTTTCACTTGTGGTTTTGTGTGTTAATGGTTTTTCTACTTTTACAGTTGGGCGGTGGACTTTTCCTGGAAACGTTGACGCTCGAGGTCGAAATGGTTCATCGCTTTCATTTACAGCGTGCGTTGCCGAGCTTTTCCCAGGTTTATGCTGAAGAATAGACTCTAGGTGAACATCTGTCTCGTCAATTGGACAGCCTCACTGGCTGCAAGCGCAGGATTAAGAGACCTTGGACTTTGGGAATTTAGACCGTTTATCACGTATTTGTTTGCAACTTTTGGGAACACATTTTCATTGTCTTCCTGATCGACATGCTTCTTTTTCAGCTTCTTAATGGGCGACTGGACTATGGGCATCTGGAATATGCCGTTGCTTCTCTTTGTCTGCATAATGTCTGAGAAAACGTCATCAGCTGCATCTGGAAACGAATAAAGCATACGTGAATTAAACCGTATTTTAACATTTTATAATTGCAACATGATTTTAATGGCCAATTTTCCCACTAGCTTTATTTGTGTTCAAACTTGTAATGTCAGAAGAACATTTAACTACATAATTCGTTCAAGACCAGCGGTCAACTCACAAATTAAACGCAACAGTATTTGATTAAAAAAGGCAGTTGTGACAAAAACTGAATGTCGATTTCATCTTTTAAATTTATAACAATCAACATAACATTACAAGCGTCTGGAACCCGTAATACTTACACGGGATTTTAACTGCATAACGTACTTCAGCCAACAATTTACAAAAATGTACACACAAATTTTACAGCGAATTCATAGAATGCGAGATTGCATTGGCTAAGGTATTGTCCTTCACCTAAGGTTTATTTACATCATATAAAAGCTAAAGATCTTTTCTGATTTCAACAACAACTTCATATTGATAAAAGTCAAACGTGACTTTTATAGGAGGGAGCATGTCAGAAAGAGGATAATACAAACAAAAGACAACGTATGAAACAAAAACAAAGTGTACAGTATAGTTGGTATTTAAGTAACATGCACGAAGAAATAGATACTGCTTTTCTATGTATTATAATATTAGATTCTATATACCGGGAGGACGAAGATTTGAAAAGAAAATAAGAAGAGTATTTGAGCAAAAGGCGTTCGGAGTCAAATCGGTTGGCTTTTATGTATCGCGGTAGTTTTATAAAACTCAACAAATGTTACCTGCGAATAATGAACTGAACATGAATACTAACCACAGACCCAAATGTTTACCCTTGGGTTTTTAATGGGAGTAAACAGAAAAGAAAAAAAACAGTCCGTAACAAGCACAATGCATACATGCTATATGTACCTAAAATTAAAATAGTCATTATTATTTCTGAACGGGAAAAAGTTTGCTTGTAAAAGAAACTACATAAATATACATATTCAGAAATTTGCTAATTATTACATTCTAGTCCTTATGAAATTTATTAAAACTATATGCATTCTTATGTTTATATTAAATCGTTCCTTTTGATAACGTTAATTCAAGACTAACTGCTTCATTTAACACCACATATGCACAATGAGGACGAATGACCAATGCGCAAACACGCCGTTATTTTACGGGATGTTCTAATTTGCGTTTTACACCATAACATTTACATCGCATCCATTACATCGCATGCAGAAGAAGCTAAAAAAAAGCTGCTACATGGCAGGAAATGGGAGGGGTCAGTCTACTAAACTGGGATACTATTGGATATTACTTTTTCGGACAAGGATTCTTCGTCGGTGGTAGTTGCGTAAATATCCTGTATAAAAATACTAGATAAAATTGACATTTTGCGAATGTTATAGACATCTGCTACAAATATGAAAATAATATATATTAAAATAATATGAAAAAAACTGTAGAACAATATATACAACTTTAGTTTACACTAAGATATGTGTCATATAACAGCAGTTTATATAGACATAGTGTTTACTGAATCAAAAATTACCACATAGAATCAATCAGAAACAAACAAATGATTTATTTTCACTCATAAAAAAGCTTTGCCTGCGCTTCATATTCTGTTTGATGTTTAACCGACGCTGAATGGAATGGCTCTCAGAGCAGTACAAACAGTTGAGATGTACAAATGTCCTTGTCATGCAAAACATTCTCACGTGTCCCAGAATATCGTGAACGATGTCTCATTATTATTTAAACCTAATTAACCCATTTCTTATCTTAATTAGAGCAGTTTGGATTTCATTTGTTGTGCAATAAAGTATTCAAATAACTAGATAATATTGGTACATAATATTATATTAGTGGTATCTATGACGTGATGGTAGTCAGCAAAACCAAACACACCAAACGTATTTCTTACTTGACAATTCCGTCAACGAGTATGCTTTGCTCTTAAATATTGTATGAAAAAACATTGTTAACTCTATGCTAGTTTCTTTGAATCTGTTAAGTGTGGTTTGCAAATGGTATGTACTGGTTTGTTTTTGGTTGTCCTTGCATTTCATAATATTTTCAATGCCAGATGTATATGTATAAGTTATAGAAAATATGGCAGTGCATAATTATAATTTATCTAAAACTTCCGTTTAAGTTCAATTAACATGTACATTTCTGTGTACATGATTGCATTTGTAAGTATAACATTCATTCGCCATGCGTCTTAATATGCAGTTTTCTCGTCTGGCTGACACTGTGTATCAAATTACTTAGTTAGAATGTAATATAATGCCTAGATTTATCAATAAAAAACGGCATGCGACGTAATACAATAAATCTCATTAACAAAAATGTCGCTCCTTAAAAATAGCATACTACAATTTACCTGATTTCTCGTCGTCGGTGTCTTTACTGCTACCGCCAGTGCTTCCGGCTTCGTCTTGACTCCCGACCCTGTCCCTGACCTTGACTGGTGACGTCACAGTGGTCCGGATGGGGCTGCCAGTTGGTGACGTCACGACGTTAAAGACAGCGGGCACGGACGTTTTCCTTTGAAGACTTGTACCAGGTCTCTGTCGGAAAACAGTAAAAATAATATGATAACATATTTATATTTAAATCCACAAGATATAAACTATGTACTTTTATTTTTATTATGTGCCGGAATTTGACATTCAGATGATTGATTTTTTTTTATTCACTAATGATTATAAACACATATTTATTAGATATAAAACTTGTGTCTGTTGTGTTTCTTTCTGTCTTAATAAGTCACGTGTTTTTCTTCAGCTTCAAATTTTTTTTGTTCTTTTTTATTTGATTTCTGACTTGAATCGTTTGACTGTTATTATCGTTTTTACCGATTCTAATAAATGGTAATTTCTGGTTGAATTCCTATTTCCGGCTGCTTGTCGATTGTCGGCTGCAATTTTTCCGCTCGCGCGCAGATAACCATAATGTTTCTGCAACTTCCGGTTTAAGAGGTAATACATTGCGGTGGCACTGCTTGGCACATTTCCGGTAACATAACGGATTACCTCCCCTATTCTAAATCCCTGATTTTCACTCATATGACGTATAATACTGTTATCGATGTTGTCTGCTTTCATCTTGTTGGGACACTGTGCTCTTGGTAGCGGACACCCTGGTCCTAAAAATAATATTAATATTTATTAATTATGTATTACTCAAACAATTCAAACTAGAGATAAAATTTAATTATTTGAATGTATAAATCCGTTATAAATCAGAAACACAATCATCGTAATTTTAAATGTGCATCTGGGTAAAAGGACAATAAAAACGCACACAGATTGTGGTAAATGTCTTAAGGCTTAAGACATGTTTTCGTCATTTGCAGACCTGACAAGACACTTTAAATTGACAGAGAAATAGAATGCAGTGGACATAGAATGTGAGAATAAAACAGTAATAGCTTAATGCTTTATTTAAAATGCTATTTACAGCGAAACCATTTCGAATACGTTTCGTAAGGTACAATACTTTATCGCTAGCAAACAATCGATAAGGTAAACATTTTATAATGTCATAAATAATGTATATCAAAACAACCGATAACTCAAGGTTGCGTCACACCTCAAACAAAACTATCTGGGACAGACAAACAACTCGAAATAATCGTATAGAAGTGTTTACGAATAACCCATTCTGATAGTATTACCTAAAACCCGCCATAGACGGAGTGCTTATAACTAATTCACGTGCTTCGTTAACAGGTTTCTTTATTCCCCTATTTTAATCATTGAAAATAAGCATTTATTCGTTTACGATCGCCTGTCGACAATGCTTTTTTTTGTTACATCTCTTTTAAACGCGATCTTTAACGATAACGTATGGCGGATATTGGTCCAGCCAATGTTGGTGCGTCGAAATTAAAGATGTTGTTTACAGTCATACTATTTGTTTTTTCTGTCCCAGAGGTTTATCTGACCGCAAATTCGACACACGACACTTAAAACTGTTTATGATGTGATTGATTGATTGATACAATGTTATGTACTTAAGAAAATTATACCAAACTTTGTACCTTGAGAGAAGTATAACACGATCTGTTTACCAATCCAAATAGTCTGAAGATGCATTTTCCGCTGTCCCCAGGTGCAATTTTTAATTTTTGACGAGATTTTTTATGAAACTTAAACGTTCCTAATCTTAACAAAATGACTATATCTATTTATTTCAGATTTGGTCTTAATAATGGCACAGTGTTTCCGTTTTAAAAGTTATTTTTCAAGTTTGATGTTTTAGAGTGTAAATTTAAAACAATAAGTCACAGTACATTTAATTTTATAACGGTCAAACAAAAAGGCATTTTGTAAAAAGGACGTAAATTTTCTTTCAAACTTCAAGTGGTGTTTTATATAATGGATATGTCATCAAAGTGGCATGCCACAATAATGCTTATTCTATTTTTGAAATATATAAGCTTATCTTACAACATGACATGTTTGTAGTTTATTGATTAATTGTTCTATCTTTATGTTTAATAAACATAGTTAACAGTTAGAGTGTTTTATATAAATGTCCCTACCGTAGCATTAGTATTCCTTCCTGTTACATATATGTCCTTGCTGTAACATCGTATATCTTTATAAATTATAAATATCTTTTGAAATTTTAATTACTGTTTACTTCATACACTTTGTTTATAACATTAGGAAACATACCATATGTGTTTTTTAAACCTGTTGAAAATGGTTTCTAAGACTATATTATTAAGCAGTATCAATACGTTGCAGTTGAAAATGTTCCGTTCTTAATTTGACCTGAAACATGGTACATATGATCATTATTTCGGATGAACAAGTACAGTAAATTGATATGTTTGTTTGAAAATGATATTAAGCTTTATATTGTAACCGTTTCCAAAGTTAAGTTTGTCCTGTAAAACAGTTTTACAGATTAACAATATTGTAACAGGAGGGAAAATGTTTATGTTCTGTCCTTAGATAATATATGTTTCTGGTTGAATTAAGATGCGTTAAGCTTGCATTACGTAAAAAAACACCAAGTCTAAATGAATCAGAAAAATAATACATAAACAATCCTTTTTTTCTAAAATTGTACAGGGTGCAAATTGTTGCAAAACAATATTATGACTCTTATGCGACCATCTTGAATCGTAAACAACGTCGGATAAGGACGAATGCTGCTTACTCAACATATATTTTTTAAAAGGAATGTTTTTGCTGTGTCCATTTTATCATAATTGTTATTGAAATGTCCATTTAATTAAAATGTAGTTTCTTAATTCTTTCTTATTTTGCACATATACGAACACATAGTCGTTTCATCAATGGTGATATTATATCTTGTACTTATTATTCAAAGTGAAGTAATACCACTTGTGAAATGTTTCTGCAATCGTTACGACCTTCCACTGAAAACGCGTTTCAAAATACATGTTACAGGCGACGAGATCATATAACAGTAATGTTTTGAACATTTGTAAAAAATAATTTACCTTCAGCGATCCACGCATGCCTCAAAACCTCTTCCATCGTGATGCGCCTGTCGGGGTCGGGGTTGAGTAATTTTTTAATCAGGTCACGACAGTCTGAAGAAAGAGAAGGGTTAAAAGGGATAACTCCTTTTTGCGTAGAAACGATATGATAGATTATGTGATATAATGTGTTTTTGATGTTGTTCTTGTTGCTGCTGCTGCTGCTGTTGCTGCCACTGTGCTGATGCTGATATTGATAATGCTGCAGTTGTGGTCACGATTTGATATGTAAGCTGTGCACATTTGGAGGTTGTTCTTTATAAATTGATCCGGAGTAATTAAAAGGCACATAAAACAGACATAAAAGTGCCAGACAGTGAGGAAGGAAAGAGCAATCAACCATTCATAAAGCGTCAATAGAAGTAATGAATGCATTGAACTTAGAATCACACAAATCAGTTTAAGGTAATCTTACAATTGAAAACTCCGATATGAACAGTGTAATTACCATTATTGCTAGTGTATTGCTAGTCTTTATATCGCTGATGATTAAAATTCGTCAACATTACATTATGGTCACTACGAAGCAGTTATCTGTTGATAAACTCCTTTTGCTGAGGACATGTGACATGACTTATATTGAATTTAAAGGCTGCAATATTATTTTGCACTTGTTTATCCGATGAAACAAATGTTTTGACTCTTCGTTCTTAAATAGAATTACAACTGCACTTCAATAGAATGGTTTCTTATGTATGTGTATCAACTTAACAAACTTAAACTTTAAATCTTTAGAGCAATAACTGGTTTGAATAAACAACGGACAGTGCTATCACGTATGGTAACATTATGCAAGCAAACCAGGCTCGCATAGTACCAATTATGTATGCTTAATAAAAGAAACAATAATCAAACTATTTTTGTTATAGATATGGTTTAATATATTTATTGGATATAGTAACAGAATAAACGGACACTTAAAACAGAGTTATTTATCGTAAAATGATAAAGATACTACTGCGTGTTCCGTTAATGCTGTTTGTTGTGTTCCGTTTTGACGAGCATACATGCTTCTTTACTATATGCGGGATATAATCTTTGAAAGCATGTATCTGGAAACGCTAGTCTAAATAATAAGAAATTGTCAAAGGTCCTTTCTGGGTACAGTTATTTAGATTACTGAAAACACATACATTACAATTAATTCTAGCAACGACGACAATTAATAATTCATGAATATCGATTGTACAAAATAAAAGACGAAACGAAACAACGGTGCTAGTTATAGGATCCCAACTGTAAAACTTATTTTAACCCTTTGAGCGCTGGAACCGGATTTTGAAGGTCTTTGCAAACATTTTGGATCCAGATGAGACGCCACAGAACGTGGCGTCTCATCAGGATCCAAACTGTTTGCTATTCTGATAGTATTCTTTGAAAAAAAATCAAAGAAAATGCATATTTTAGAAATTCAGCAGACGACATTTTAGCAGAAGACAAATTTCCCAGCATGCAAAGGGTTAAAAGCAGCGACTAAATACGATATATGAAATAAGTAGATGCTCAATTGTATGTTTGTGTGAATAAAGCTTAGAGTCATATTGCAATTGTTGTTGTTACGTACCTATTTATAACAAAGGTGCCAGCTTTAAATTGGTAAGAATTTAGACTTTAATATTACCTTTAGTTATCCCGTCCGAAAGTGGGTTCATCTGCCCGGTTATCATTTTTTGGTGGAGGATTTTGATGTTAAAGGGTTCCACGGTGAACGGAAGGTTCCCGGTCAACATGGCATACATGTTCACGCCACTGAAATGGAACCAAACAGACGTCAAATGCATCGGGATATTAGGTTAAATTGGTTTCGCCTGATACTATTGTTTCTCATGTTTGACGATTGTTTGCATTGTTTTTGGAACGACTTAGATGCTGTAAAAAGGAGTTGTTTTATAAACTGCTGCTTTTTGATGTTAAAACTAGGAATCAATGACTGTTGGTATAATTGTTCTAATTGATGCAAATGTATATATTTCTCATTAAACGGTGTTCATGCAATTTGAACGTTTTTTAACATGTGTTGACAGCAAGAATTTAATTATGCCTAGTGGACGTTATTTGGGTCAATACTCGTACATGCGTTCTATTAATAAAGCTTTGTTCGTTAAACGGCAATTATCTACGTTTTTCCGCTTACCAACCATACCCACATTTTGTTGAATAATACATGTACAGGCAATCAACCCAGGTATTGAAGAAAATCCGTTAAAAAACGCTGTCTTGTTTACAGAGCACGCGCCATGATAACGCAGTATATTTACAATTATGGTGTGGTTGTTTTCGCGTCCGATATTTTAAAAGGTGTTCCATACCTATAAACAGAGAGTATGAACGTGAGTACGAAACAGCACGCGCGTAACTGAATTGATTGCAGGCAGTTTTCTTAATTAAAGTTAATTACAGCCCCTTCGTATCATACTGGGACACACTCGTGGTCCTCATATATTGCAGCCTTAGGCGCGGAAGGACCTCGTGCTCCTCGAAACATACACATGCACATATCGTCTACGTTCGTTCGTTATGAACGACTGAACGTGCCCCCAGTGACTTATCAGTGAAATGTGTGGAAGTTGGAGTTTGCAGCGAAAATAAACAATTTTTGTTTTAGAATTCAAATACAAAAAAATATATATAGAGCCTCACAAAATTGATTCCCATCGGTTTTCTGTGCAATACAACGGGACGGAACAATTTATTATTTTGTTAAATTGGCATAAGGCAATCGGTAAAAATGCGTTTCCCATCTGTATATTTAATCGTCCGTATCCAACACAATAGAATTCAAATAAACACTTATTTGAACGAGTAATACAATGATTAAGCAAAAACGTTTCATTAAATGAACACACAGTCCGTCGTTGTGTCAAAAGAAAGTTTTAAGATAATATAATAAGTTGTGTAATGACTATTCAGAGATATCGTTTCCTACTCACATGCTCCAGATGTCCACCTGCGGCCCGTACTTCCGGTGGCCGAGCAGTTCCGGCGCTGCGTACGCGGGACTTCCACACTGGGTGACACAGTAGTCCTGGATCCTTGGGCCTTCTTTCGTAGGTACGAGCTTTACACAGTTGCTCAGACCGAAATCTGCAAGATAATTTGTTAGAATTTTGATAATAATTCAGCCTCGCTCTGGAAAAACGATGCTTAATGCATGTGCGTAAAGTGTCGGACGACACTTTCCTTTTTATGGCATGTTTCGTATGAAGTAAGTCTCTGCTTAGCGAAAAATCCAGTTTCAGCGGAAAGTGTCGTCCCTGATTAGCCTATGCCGACTGCACAGGCTAGTATGGAACGACACTTTACGCGCTTGCATCAAGCCTCGTTTTCCCAGAGCGCGGCTCAAATATATGTAATTGCTGGTGTTTCTAAGTATTATGCACCAATCGTCAATATAATTCACAAACTTCAATATAACTGGCGATTACATATATCGACCATATTATTGATCATTTATTGGTGGTGTATGGGCCTAAATTGATAATATAATCATTATGAATGTTAATAAACCCCCTCGTGATGCCTACGACTTTGACAGTATGGTGATCATTTTCCGTGTCAATATATAAACTTTGTTGCGTGTAACTTATATGTGTTACCATCAGAAACTGCGTGTTCTCGTGCTTTGTGGATTAATATTAGATTAGCAATTAACAAACCGATAATGGCACCATAGATACTTTTTTTAAACGTATTGAAAATGACTTTGAATTATACAAACACATATTTTATCAAAAATTGGAATTAAGAAATAATTTTAAAATAATGTACTAATAGGGTGTTTCTGAAATAGCATGCAACAGTTGTAAACTAATAACTCTTGAACCGATTTCCGGTATTTGACACAAAGCGTGACTCGATATTGTTACACAAAAAAAGTTTCTAATTTGTAGACCTATAGTTTATTTTAGTTCAAGAATAGCTTTAAAATCGTTCAAATCATGGGCTCTGTACTTCTCATCGAAATTGTTACACAAAAATTGTATTTTTTGTAGAGTAATAATACACCTTTGTTTAATAATATCTTAAACATCTTATCAACCATGGGCTCTGAAATGCTCACCGATGATTTTCATGTCCTTGAACTCGTCCATAAGAAGATTTTCTATTTTCAGGTCCCTGCAAACAACATACAAAAATTCATTGAGGCACGCTGATACGATGGAAAATACAGCTTTAATCAAGAAAAAGAAAGAGGAAATCCTATTATTTCACGAGCTACTTCAATAGGTGATTGTAAGTAAGAGATCAAGGCATTTGATCACCTTGGGAAAGAATTGATCTTTATTAACACGCACGCGCGGTTTCAAGGGCTAAGGTGACGACATGAAAACGAGAATGTAGGGCAGATTGGATTTGATTAAGAAAACGAACTCTGCGAATAAAATTAGCGTTAATGTGTCAGCTCATACTATTCTAAACGTCTATGCTTTATACTAGTCATATAATAAAATAGTTCTGTTCTTGATGAATCTTCAAGTGACTGGTAACGTGCGAAAACGTATCGTTTATAGAAGTAAATAAATGAATAAAATATTTTGGACGCTGTACGAACTATTTTTTATGCTCATAGTAACCTATATTGTCTTTGCTTGTCAAAAACATTTGTCAACCTGTCATACAAGTATTTTTGCGAACATCGAATAATTCGACACACTGTCCTTATTTACAGTACGGTATAGACATTATAGACTGAATAGAGCTTTAATTTTGTGTTTTATTATAGAAACATACTATTATTTCTATATACTACGTAAAGCTTGATTACAATGTAGAAAGAAGAGCAGTTATGATTGATATTTGATCAAAATTTGCTGATATGTTTATAGTAATCTCTACAAAAATTGGACACCTTTCCATTTAGCTTTTCATGGTACTATTTATAACATGATATATTGTTATAAATTTGACAGGAGAACGCCAAACCTGTGCAAAATTCCCAGTCGATGTAAGTAGTCCACAGCAGACACAATTTCGCGTATGTATTTCTTAACTTCCGGTTCCGGCAATTTTCGTCGTTGTGAAATATAGTCCATCAAGTCCCCGCCTCTGCACAGCTCGGTAACGAGATAGTAACTGTTCTGCGTCTCCATGATCTCGAGTAATTGTACAATATTCGAGTGGCGAACCATCTGCAGGATTTTACCCTCCCTCCGTAGGTTTTTCCGCACATAAGAGTCCTCGCGGCTTTTCTTCTTGTCGATTATTTTCACGGCCACCTATGATATAAATTTGACAGTAAAAAGTTCACTGATTTAAAATTTAAAATATGTGTTTTATCACTCATTAAGACAGAGTACGAACACATTTAGTGTCGTTTTTTTTAATGTGTATAATAATAATTCGTATGTATTGTTTCTTGTAAAAGTTCGTACTTAGTTCATGTTTTGGACCCCGAAAAAAAAACGAAACGAAAGCTAAACCAAAGAATATTATACAGTATAGTTCGGACATGTCAACTATGTTCACTATGTACATTGTCTAACTACCGTCATCATTTCTCTACCTCTATGATGAAAGTCAGGTCATCGGATTTTGTAGAAAAGGTGAGAATACTGCTTTCCAGTATGATTATGTTCTTTTCCCGCATCAGATGTCTTTATGCACAACTTCATGTTCTTTAAATTATGTACTTTAAATCGTTTTAACATACCGGTAAGTAGTTTTCTCTTGAATTGTTGAAAAATCACAAAAACAAGTTAAGGGTTTGCACAAAAATACGGTTGATCGTGTAAGAGTTAAAACAAACAACGTTTTTTTGCTCCCTATGTAACTGTATAATAATGCGGGGAACACAAACGAAACGTCTGTATTCAGATGATGTAAAAGCAAAAGTACGCTAACGTTTTGAAATAAAACTATAAACAAACCATTTAAATGTCGATGTGTTCAGTTAATATTTGTCATCATTCAGTTTAATTGTTTAATACGCCTCTCGTTCTCAAGTGACTTCATATTTACATGATTTTATAATCGTCATAAAACGAAAATATATTGTAGAACTCGACGCGGGTACAGCTTTGTTCTTGAAAAGTCAACAACCCACTTTAGAAAATGAAAGCAAAGAGTTTGTTTAACGATTAAATAAATAGATTTCGATATGTTTGCATCACAAATACGATGAAATTAGCCCTTTATCTGGGGAATTTGCGGGTGTGGTACGATTACGATTGAGGAACAAGGATTCGACATAGCTTAACAATGCGAACGATTCGGTCTATCTATTAGATACAAAATATAAATTTCCTAGTGGTATAAGACAAAAAGATTTACGGGAAATATCGATCTCAGATGTATACTTAAACTCAGTTACAAATTCATAAAACTCGTTCACCGTGTCGTTTTATTCGGTTATGTCTGTGGTAAAGAACATAAAATAAATGTCACATCTGTATAACCCAACTTGAATATTTAATAGTTAGCATTTGAAATAATTTAAAAAATATAAACATGAAAGCATATATTGTCTACACGGACATTTATAATCAAGTCAGTTTATTTGATAACTTAAACGAAATACTTTTAGTTGGTGAAATATTTTTCTCCGTGTTAAAGGAGTAACTATGCATAGAATAGAAGCAGGATTCAACGAGTCCGTAATCACTTAAGGATTCAACGAGTCCGTAATCACTTAAATGTGTTTTTGACCCTCGAATCCCCTGCGAAAACGTATATGCCTTTTATACAGGAATCGCAACTGTGAGGAAAATGTTATAAATCTAGTATTTGTATGCCTTACCCTTTCCCCAGTAGGGATGTGGAGGGCCTCTTTGACCTTTGCGAATGAACCCTCGCCGAGCGTGTTGCCAAGGAGGTAGTTCCCGACCTTCTTCGAGTGCGGGAAGTTGCGCACGACATCTTTCGGTACGTCGATGACTTTGGCGGGCAGGGATGGCGTATCATTCGGAACCATTGAAAGTACGGTCATTTTGCCAGCGCATGAATACAGATCGGTTCACTTCTGAAGAAAAATAGGTCCACAGTGTGTTTGTTTTTTATCTATAAGTATATCGTATCCTGGTGTCTTTTTTTATTTTGCAGTTCTATACTATATTTGCGTTAAAGTCCAATTATGTCAGTGCATGCTCATTTTATATTATTATCTTAACAAAGGAGTACTTTCTAGCAAGTTAAAACACTTTGTCAGTTGGAGTTTCTTCAAATATATGAACCAGTCACAAACTTATAACGTGTATATAGACATGCTATACAAACAAATTAAGCGCATAGGACAGTGTCGCGGGGTTTTGTTGACATTAACGGCTGTAATGGCACGAAAATGAGAACATTAACCCCTTGGTCTATTCTAAAATCTGCATAAATATATTTGTAAACCCTTAACGCTGAACTGTTAAACAAACACATTTTAAATTGAAAAGCTATTTAACAACTTTAAGATCAAAAACGCCTTTAAGTTGACTATTAATTGGTGACGGTCATTACACTGTTATTTATATGAATTTATTAAAAGTTTATTGTTCTACGCTTATATTTTTTCTTATACAAATCAATTGTATACAACTTTACTAAACTTTATATTATTAGTAAATGCATTTCTATTTATGAAATATTATTCTATGGCACTGGCTCACACTTTCGGATAGTAATGAAGTGTGTAGAAATGTTCTGCTATAAACTTGTATCCTTTTAATCATGTGTCTTTTGTGGACACTTTAAAAGGCACGAAAACAGTTCTTTTATAGTCTCTATCAACTTTATGTTGCCATATTTACTAGACAAATGCACAATAAAAATCAAAACGATCCTGTTTTGCAATCCTTAAAATTGAAGTAGATTTACAAAAAATCTTTAAAAAATGTACATTTTCATTATTGGAAATAACACGTTTACCAAAAGTGTGAAACTTTCCGTTTTAAATGTAATAATATCAATTCAAAATATTTGCATATTTACAGAGAAACAACTCATTATAAAAAAATATGTCTTAAAATTGGAACGTTTATAAAATTGGTTAAAACACAGTACCTTAAGTTCGTTTAATTGTTTCTGTTACAACTTTTCATAAAGAAAAAAGCTACACCTTTTTACTGATAAGAGCTCTTTTTATCTGCACGTTGTTTTACATATAATCCTTTGAAGGGAGATTCGCATAAATTTGAAAAGATACAAACAATATATTGCTATCTGATTTACACTTTGACATCCATAAAGGCTTTCTATTGAAAGTGGCGAAGATACACATTTGCACCACGCCTTTTTATCATTTAAGTGGGAGAAATATGCGAATGCATTAAGTTAAAAGATGCGTTTTTAAATGCTAGTCGACGTTTTGAAATAATGAATATATTACGAACCAGTTGAGCTTGTGTTGATATATGTTCAGATCCGTTTTATCTTGTTGGGACGATAGCTTCTATAATTGCAGTATTCGCTAACACTTTTAGATGAATCAGCGTTATTTTTATTTATAATTATTATGAATGTTTGTTGTCGTCGTTGTTTTTTGTTGCCGCTGTTGTTATATTCAAATTTTATTAACATGCAGCTACTGGAAAAATCATTTAACAGCCTGAAGCCATGAACATATCTAAGGGGAATTTTTTTTCGCACCATTCTGTGATTATGAACCTTGTATATATGCCATCCATTTTAGTTACTAAAGGTCAAAATTCGCCCCAAGTATAACACAAGCGTAGCAACGCTATCTTAAAAAGCATCACTCCTCGATTGTTAAATACCACAATGCTATTTTATACTTCACACCAAATCCATTTCACACAAGCAAGCATATTTGTATTTCAACCTGGCTCCGATTGTTAAATGACTAGTACCAGATATAGAATCTGACGCATACCAATGAATCCCTGTAAATAGTAATGAGTTGAAAGTCACATTAAATGCTTCATTAATATCGAATTACAATCCTGAAATAAAAGCCGATTGTTTTTTAATTTAATTCGATTTTCCGCGCCGCGAGTAGATGCAAATCTTGACTCAATGGATACTTAACCTCCATGCATTCACAGCTCGATTATCGTGGGTATTAATTTCTTAGTGCGTTTTATCCATTCAACAAATCGATTTCTCGCCCAATAAACATGTATTTATGGAAAAACATTAACAGGTTGTCATGGTAAGTGTACCTTGTGCTGTAATGATTTATGACAGCTAATCCGTACATAACTGTTTTTCCAATATTAAAGCAGGAACCTTTACAATAAACGAACTTACAAAAATAATTTCTCATGAAGTTCTTGACTGAAGGTTTACTTTGATACAACTAAGGTTATATGGATAGGGAGAAACAAGATAGTTCCAAAAGTATTAAATCAAAATGGAAACTTTAAAGAAACCAACACAGATGTCGATCCTAGGCATTCATTGTCCCGTTGATCTACAAAATATATCAGACATTAACTATAAAGACAAATCAGACAAAAATTGAGTTAAACACACACACACACACACACACATAATTTCTGCAATAAAAACATGATTTATATCATTATCTAATCCCTTCCTAACCCAGCCTTGGATTTTATTAAAAACTTAAACAAAATATTTCTAAACCGTATATGGGGACCGGCTGGACAAGTAGGGTAATTTATAAAACTTTATGTAAAGAATATTGGTAAGAGGGGTGAGCGGGGAGCTCAACATGATACATATCGAAGCTTTTATGCAGGCGATTGAATTAACGTGGCTTAAAAGAGTATATATATCAAAATGAAATTGGTTTCAGATTGCAAATTCCTATGTAGATTTTAAGAAGCGTGTACAGTGTGGAAATTATTATTCCAAAAGTTAGCAACTACAATTGCCAATTTCTTGTAAATTCATTTTAAAGTTATTATTATTAACATAGGAACAATTCATTATAAAAATATGTCTTAACATTTTACCTTTTTTTTAATTGGTATAAAAACAACTGAATTCATTTCGTTTTTTTCTGGTTCACCGTTTCATTAAAACAAAGACTACACCTTATTACTGATAAGAGATAATTTAATCTGCACTTTGTTTTACTTATAATCTTTTGAAGGGACATGTGCTCAAATTTAAATAGATACACATAATTTATAACTTCTGATTTATACTTTATCATTCATAAAGGCATGCTATTGATAGTGGCGAAGATAAACATTTGCTCCACGCCTTTTGATCCTTTAAATGAAAGCAGTACTCGGGTGTATTAAGTTATGAGATACGTTTTGTAATGCTAGTCGACGTTTTGAAATACCAGTTTAACTTTCTCTGACATATGTTCAGATCCGTTTATATTGGTATAAGGATACCTCCTATAAATGCAGTATTCGCTTACGCGTTTAGATGAATCAGCGTTATTGTTTAAACATAAATATTATGATAGTTTGTGGTCGTCGTTGTTTTTGTTGCCGTTGCTGTTGTTTTGATCTTTTAATTTTATTAACATGCAGCTACCGGGAAATCATTTAACAGCCTTTAGTTATGCACAAGTCTTAAATCAAAGCGCTGAAGGCACTGAATTTGTTCGCTGTTGTATTATCTTAGACGCAACTCAGTTTTCAAAATTATGTTATAGCTTTTTATATCGAAAGTTTGAAATGACCACAACCCATTCAAATTTATA
>VMBQ01000964.1:48896-62890 GCA_007657795.1 Dreissena rostriformis | reverse complement strand
ATATTATATATATATATTATATTATATATTATATATTATATATTATATTTGCATAATATAATAATATAATATATAATACATAATATGTGCATTATATATAATATATCATATTTCATATAATTTAATTTGCTCTTTTTTCTATGTTTGAAAATTGATCAGGTAAAAAAACAGTTATTTCATGGATGCTTGGTGAACAGTCAAAACTGTTGTCACTCGGTATCAGGGCTGACATTTGGAACTGTTGCCAAAACATCCATCTAACTTTCTGCGTACTTTAACATTGGGTTTGATACAGTTTATATAAAATGATGATTACATACGCTTCTGAGAACATGATAGTAATATCGGTTAACAATATCGAGCTTCTTCATACGTCACTATGCCATATTATCACTTAATTAATGTGCAAAACGACCTAGTTGATGACAGTATTAACTTGGATATTAAAAGGTTTGGTATATGTGTATAATACAAAGTGTTATAGTTCAACCCTGTCACTTTGATAGCGTCTACAAACATTTATGATAGGACGTTGGTAAAATCAAAGTATAGCCAACCGTACATGTACCAGCTCCGGATTAATTTTGAATGGGAATTTTATCTTAACCTAAAGCAAATTAATTACATGCGCATCCAATTGTTGTCCATGCTTTACCCAGAGAAAAGCGCAGCAGGGTTTAAATAAGAGCTTAAACATATAATACCAATGTAAGATACAATTACAAGACTCGCGGCAGACGCGGTACCACCTCATATACACACGTGGATGGAGGCTTAAAAAAACTTAAAACAAGTCTTAAAGTATCAGCACACAAACAATAATTCTGTTTCGCAAGTTCCGTCATATGATGGTGACAAAAGATTGTACACAATTATGTGTTAAATTATTTCAAATTAAAACATTTCAAGACTATAAAGAAAGTTTAATAATGTATAATATGAAATCAACTCAAAACATACACAATACCAGTATCTTGCTACCGTGTGATTGTTTCTATGGAAGGCGCCAAAGATGGCAACATTGGCGTGGCAGAACGAAAGTTGTTATTGACAGGGACATTTAGTGAGCTATATGGGCGGGGTGTGTTGGTGTGGTTTAATTCAGTCAAGTGTTCATCAACCGATGGATTTTCTCTACGGTTGTAATTATGTGCGTTTCTGGACAACCTTACAAAACGATTTGTCGTTGTTTGCCGCGATATCAAATGTTTTCCTATTCCTCCCGCGAGGTCTTCTTGGATTGGATCATGCGCTTCCTCCTGTGATTCCTTACTTTTCTGTATATGGGCTATCCTTCGTTGAATGCCTGAATGTTTACTGAATTGAACTTTATTGGAGTTAGGCCCTGGTATCATATGCGTCGGCGACTGTGTACAGTCCCTGTTTGGTACGCTCCCCCTTCTACTCAGAGGAATGGGAGACGAGCCGATATTTTCTCTGTGTGGCCTGTTTAACCTATTCCTAGGTGAGGTTACTGTTTTAATTGCATTGCTATCACTGGTTATTTTGTGTTGTAATGGTTTTTCTACTTTAACAGTTGGGCGCTGGACTTTTCCTGGAAATGTTGACGCTCTTGGTCGAAATGGTTCATCGCTTTCATTAATAGCGTGTAAAGCGTGCGTTGCCGAGCTTTTCCCAAGTTTTTGCTGAAGACTAGACTCTAAGTGTACATCCGTCTCGTCAATTGCAACAGCCTGACTAGCTGCAAGCGCTGGATTGGGGGACCTTGGAGTTTGGGAATTAAGACAATTAATCATGTATTTGTTTGCAACATTTGGCAACACATTTTCAATCTGTTCCTGATCGACATGTTCATTATCAACAGCCTCTTCGTTTTTCGGCTTCTTGATGGGCGATTGGACTCTGGGAATCGGGGTTCCATTTGTCTGCATAATGTCTGAGAAAGCGTCATCAGCTGCATCTGAAAACGAATAAAGCGTATGTGAATGATTCAGTGTAGAAATAACAAAGGTCGTGTGCCCCGTAACAAAAACGTAAATCAGGGAATTATAACATACTGATCATTAAAAAGTGTGTCCTTTACCTTATGCTTGCCACCTTAATTACATTTGACGAGTTCAAAAAAAAAATCTGTCAAACGTTTCTTTTATGCGGGTATATATTTTTATTAAAACACAAAAAAGGCACTTTTTAATATCGAAATAATTATCGATAAACAAATTTGCGCATTAAAGAGTATTATGAACGTAAGAAACTTTTCAAAAGATGATAATAAAATAATCAACCAAAGAAGAGTATGCAGCATGAACAAATTGTTCATTATAGTAGGTATTCAAGGAGGAACATGCAATATATACTGCTTTTCTATGTACTAAAGCAGTTTCAGAATAAATGAGATCTACTGGAAGAACACAGATGTCAGAAGAACATAAGAAGTGTGTTTTAACAATATGCGTTCTGAGTCAAATTGGGTGGCTTTTATGTACCGCCGTAGTTCATTATAACTAAAACATGTTTTCTGCGAGTAACGAACTGGACGTGAATAAAAATCACAGACCCAAAATGATTGAAAATATGTTTACTATTGGTGTTTCAAATTGGAATAAAGCAGAGCTGAAGCAAGAAATTACAGTATATCATCAGCACGCTTGGTACATGTTGTATAAACATTCACCTAACAGGTCATTAACCTTTCTGTAAATGGGAATACATTTGTTTGTAGAGACAACTGAATAAAATACATAATCAGAATTATGATAATCATTACAGTCTTGTCCTGATGAAATAGTGCTGGAACTATATTCATCTCAATTTGTTTTCTTTAAACAAATTATTGCTTTCATTCAAGACTTACCTCTTCATTAAACATCACATATGCACAATTAAGAGTTTAGGACTAAAGACGAATACGCATTCACGACGTTATTCTACAGGATTACAGGATGGTTGAATGTACGTTTTACACCATTGCATTTACATCACATGCAGAAAAAGCTGGAAAAAGCTACTACGTGGCAAACAAATGGGAGGGGTAGTCTTAGAAACTGGGATATAATTCAGATATTACTTTTCCGGACAAGGATTCTTCGTCGGTGGTAGTTGCGTAAATATCCTGTATAGAAATGCCAAATAAATTTGACTTTTTGCTAACTTTGTATATCTGCTACGTTTTATTAAATAATATAAGGTTAAAATAAAAAATGAAAAACAACATAAAAGAGAACAATATGACAATATTTTGTTCATAATAGCATATTTTTTAAATAACAGTAGTTTAGATCTATATTCATTGTATTCATATTGTTTATTGCATCAAAAATAACCACATAGATTCAAACAAAAACACACGATTGGTTTACTTGCCGTCAGAAACTGTTTTGATTGCGTTATAGATCCTGTATCATGTGTATCCGACACTAAATTGAATGACATTCAGAACAGAACAAATAGTTAAGACGTAGAATTATCTTTATCAGGCAAAACATTCTCACGTGTCCGAGAATATCGTGAACTGTCTCATTATTATTTATACCCAATTAACCCATTTTTTTCTTTGCGAGAGCCGTTTGCATTTCAGTTATAGCCATAACGTATTAATATAACCAGCTATAATTGGTACAATACATTCTCTTTGTTGTACTTATGATGTCATTTACATGAGTAATGGCAAAAACATCAAACGTATTTGTTATATGACAATTCCCATCACGAATAAGCTTTGCTCTAACAGATTGTAGGACACATCATTGTCAACTCTATGCTATTCTTAGCGGCTGTTAAGTGGTTCTGAAAATAGTATGTACTGGTTTGTTATAGGGTGTCTTTGAATTTCATTGTAATATTTTCCTTGAGTTTTGCTTTTATAGCCATAAATTGATACATGTATATGAATGAATAACAGAAAGCATGACAGTGCTAATTTATCTTAAACTTCCGTTATCATTTAAATACAAAAACATGTACATTACTGTGTATATGACTGCATTTGTCATTATTATATTCACTTTTATGTTTTCAAACCATTTCAGTGTTTAGACAACGTCCGCTTTACGTATTTATAAATATTTTTGTCGTCTGCTAAATAATATATATACGATGAATTGGTAATGTATATGAGCCTAGTTTATGCGATGAAAACGTCGTCCGACGTAATACAATAAATCTCATTTAAAAATAATTATTAATATAACATATTAAAAACAACAACATAATATAGTTTACCTGATTTCTCGTCATCGGTGTCTTTACTGCTACCGCCAGTGCTTTCGGCTTCGACTTTGCTCTCGACTCTGTCCTTGACCTTTACTGGTGACGTCACAGGGGTCCGGATGGGGCTGCCAGGTGGTGACGTCACGACGTTAGAGGCAGCGGGCACGGACGTTTTCCGTTGAAGACTGGTACAAGGTCTCTGTCGGAAAACAGTCAATTTAAATTTATTCTTAAATGTGTATGTACTTTCACTCTTATTATTTGTGTGTGTTTTAGATTCATATTATTTAATTTGTTCAAAACACTAATGAGTATAAACAAGTATTTATTAGATATAAAACTTGTGTTTGTTTTGTTTCTTTTTGTCTTAATAATATCAAGTGTTTTTCTTTTGCTCCATAATTTGTTCTGTTCTTTTTTTTCTGAATGGAATCGTTTGACTGTTATTATTGTGCTAACCGATTCCATTAAATGGTAATTCCTGGTTGAATTCCTATTTCCAGCTGAGAGTCGATTATCGGCTGCAATTTTTCCGCTCGCGCGCAGATGCCCGTAATGTTTCTGCAACTTCCGGTTTATGAGGTAATACATTGCGGTGGCACTGCTTGGCACATTTCCGGTTACATACCGGATTACCTCCCCTATTCTAAATCCCTGATTTTCACTCATATGACGTATAATACTGTTGTCGATGTCGTCTGCTTTCATCTTGTTGGGGCAACGTGCTCTTGGTAGCGGACACCCTGGTCCTAAAATAAACAAATTAAATGAACATATTTGTTTCAAAATAACAACAACAACTTAATGAACAAAAATGACGCTTAACATAATTTTTAATTATGTATTACTAAAACCATTCATGTGCGGCCTTTCAACTAGAGGAATGGTTTCATTATTTGAATTTATACTTCTGGTATAGAAACCTAAAAAAAAAAACGTGTTGTGATTTTAAATATGCATTTGTGTAAAAAGGACAAAAACGCAAACAGAATATATATAACTCGTATTTAAGCGTAACACTTATTTACGATTTGCACATCTGTAATGACACTTACAAATGACATATAAAATGCAGTGGACATTAAATGTGATAATATAACAGTAATAGCTTAATTTAAAATGAAGTTATTTACAGCGAAACATTACACATACTTTGAAATGTACTCATGGACTATATCATCGCGTGCAAACAATCGTTAAGGTAAACATTTTATCATGTCATAAATAATGTTTATAAAAACAACCGATAACTCAAAGTTGCGTTACACTGGCTTCAAGGCAACAATATCTGGGCCAGAAAAACAACCCAAAATAATCGTATAGAAGTTTTACGAATATCCCATTATGTCTGTATTACCTAGAACCCGCCATAGACGTATTGCTTATAACTAATTCAGGTGCTTCGTTAACAGGTTTCTTTATTCCTCTTCTTTAGTCATTAAAAATAAGCATTTGCTCGTTAACGATCGCCTGCCGACAATGCAGTTTTTGTTACAACTCTTTCAAACGCGATCTTTAACGATAACGTATGGCGGATGTTATTACAGCGGTTCATTGAAATTAAAGGTGTTGTTTATGCGATCATCTTGAAATGTAAACAACGTCGATTGAGGACCCACACTGCTTACTAAACATATAATAATTATAGGAATGTTAGTGCTGTGTCCACAAGCTGGGCTACGAATGATTTAACGTCCACTTTATATAAGTAGTTGCGTTGACCTTACGTTACTGATAACATGCTTATGTTGTTTTGTTTGCATTAAAAATCAGTTTATGTAAGTATTATTAAAATGTTCACTTCATTATAATGAAGTTTCATAATTCTTCCTGATTTTACACATATACACATACATCGTCGTTTCATCAATGGTGTTTTTTATATCTTGTACTTAAATTAATCAGAAGTGATACCGCTGGTGAAACGCTTCTGCAATGATTCCGACCTTCCACTGAAAACGCGTTCCAGAAAACATGTTACAGGTAACGACATGATATATAAGTAACGTTTGGAACAATCATACAAAATAATTTACCTTCTGCGATCCACGTATGCCGCAAAACTTCTTCCATCGTGATTCGCCTGTCGGGGTCGGGGATTAGTAATTTCTTAATCAGGTCACGACAATCTAAAGAAAAATAATGGGCAAGGGGGATAACTACTTAAGGCGTAGACTGGATGTGATACATTATGTGATAGAATATGTTAGTTTTTTTGTTATTGATGCTGCTTTTGTGAATGATGATATTGAAAGTGCTTCAGCTATAGTCAGCATAGGGAATGGAAAATGTGCACATTTGCGAGGTTGTTCTTTAAACATTGATCGGGATTAGTTAAAAGGCACACATAACGGACATAAAAGTGGCAGAAGAAGAGGAAGAAAAGACTAATCAGCCATTCACATAGGATCAATTAGACTAATTCATTCATTGGCCTTAGAATAACATAAATGAGTACAACTAAATCTAACAATGGAAGCCCTGTTACAAAACAGATTCATTAGTATTTCTGCTAGTCTACATTACCGCCAATGATTTAAACCCGCAAACATTTCACTATGATAGCTACAAGACACGTTTCTTTTGATTAAATTCTTTTGGGGAGGACATATTACATGACTTATAACGCATTTACACGTTGCAATACGTCCTGAATAATTATTTTGCACTTGTTTTCCGGTGAAACAAAGGATTTGATGCGTTGTTCTTTAGTATTATTATAACAACACTTCAAAGGTTAGCATTAACAACGGACAATGCAACCACGTATGGTAACATGATAAAAGCAAAATCAGGCTTGCATAGTTTTAATTATTTATGATTAATAATAGAAACAATGATCATACTAGTTTTGTTGTAGCATTTGTTTAAAATATTCATCGAGTGGAGTTACAGAATAAACGGACACTTTAAATAGAGATATTTGTCGTTAAATGATTAACCATGCTTCTATTTGTTACGTTTCATGTTTTGTCTTTGTGTTTCCTTTTGAAGAACATTAGTGTTCATTCATTATTTTCAGGATGTAATCTTTCAAAGCATGTATCTGGAAACGCTAGTCTAAATAATTCGAATGTTTCAAATGACCTTTCTGAGTTCAATAAGTTCGCATTCTGAAAACGCATACATTACCATTCATTATCTAGCAACGAAGACACGAATTAATTGATGAGTATTGATTGCACAATATAAAAGCGGTAACGAAACAACGGTGCTAGTTATATAATGTCTATTGTAAAAAGATACTTAAAAAGCTGCGACTAAATAAGATATATAAAAGTCATATTATTATTTATTTATTTTTTTTGCGGTAACGTAATTATCTATACACAAAGGTACCACTGTTAAATTGGGTACAAAGTAGCCTTTTATCTTACCTTTAGTTATCCCATCCGGAAGTGGGTTCATCTGACCGGTTATCATTTTCTGATGGAGAATTTTGATGTTGAATGGCTCCACGGTGAACGGAAGATTCCCTGTCAACATGGCGTACATGTTCACGCCGCTGAAATGGAACCAAACAGACGTCAAATGCAACAGGATCTTATTCATTGCATCGCTTTCGGAATAACTCATATACTGTTAAAAAAAGGTGTTATGAACCGCTGACGTTAACATTGGGAACAATGACTTTCGGTTATAATTTGTTTTCAAGAGACAAATATATACATGTATTTCCATTGAAAGGGGTTTCATGCAATTTGAACGTTTTGAACATTGTACCATGAGTGAAACGCCTAGATACGCTTATAGTTCTGAAAAAAGTATGCAATGTTATGACGCAAAGTGGACGTTTTGGGGTAAATGTGTCGCGTTCTGACAAAACTGTTCAAAATGCTTGTGCGTAAATTGTCATCCCAGATTAGCCTGTACAGTCCGCACAGGCTAATAAGGGACGACAATTTCCGCTTTTATAGAATTTTTTGTTTAAAAGATGTCTCTTCTTAGCGAAAATTTAGTTTATGCGGAAAGTGTCGTCCCTTATTATCCTGTGCGGACTGCACAGGCTAATCTGGGATGACACTTTACGCACAAGCATTTTGCCCAGTTTTCTCAGAACACGCCACAAATACCCGTACATTTGCGTTCTATTTATGAAGCTTTGTTCCAAAAGTGGCCTATATCTACGTCTTTCCCTCTACCAACCATACCCACATTACGTTGAATAATACATGTACTGGCAATCAAACCAGATCAACGCTGTCTTGTTTACAGAGAACGCCCCATGAGAACGCAGTATTAACAGTGTTTTGTGTTGTTGTTTTCGCGCCATATTTTTCTATAGGTGTTCTTTTCATGTGACTATAAAGAGAAAGTATGAACATGAGTACGAAACAGAGCGCGCGTAACTATATTGATAGCAGCCAGTTTTCTTAGTTAAAGTTAATTACAGTCCCTTCGTAGTATGCTGGGACGCTCACATAATGCAGCCTAAGACGCGGAAGAACGTGCCCCCAATGGCTTATCAGTGAAGTGTAAAAAAATTACCGGTTTGTACCTATTTAAAAAATTGTGTGATAGTCGATGTACGCAGCGAAATTAAACAATTTATGTTTTACAACACAAAACATATATTAAATACAGCCTCACAAAACTGATCATCATCGGTTCTTGTTTCAACAATACAACGATGCAGAAACAATTATTATTGTGTTAAGATGACACATTGGTAATCGTTATTTAACAGGTGTTGCCCATATGTATTTTTAATCTATCGTATCCAAAGAATTCAAATAAACACTTATTTGAAAGAGTGACCTAATGATTTAGCAAATACTTTTCATTCAATAACCACGCACTCGTTTTTGTGTCAACATAAAGTTTCAAGCTAATATAATAAGTCGTTCAATAACTAAAGGGTGGCATAGTTTCCTACTCACATGCTCCAGATGTCCACCTGCGGCCCGTACTTCCGGTGGCCGAGCAGTTCCGGCGCTGCGTACGCGGGACTGCCACACTGGGTTACACAGAAGTCCTGAATTCTCGGTCCGTCTTTCGTAGGTACGAGCTTTACACAGTTACTCAGACCGAAATCTGGAAGGCCAAGGCAATGTGTTATCGATATCATATGTAATTTTTGTTGTTTCTAAGTTTATTGCA
Source organism: Dreissena rostriformis (assembly GCA_007657795.1). Taxonomy (NCBI): domain Eukaryota; kingdom Metazoa; phylum Mollusca; class Bivalvia; order Myida; family Dreissenidae; genus Dreissena; species Dreissena rostriformis. Next base: position 53,620 of record VMBQ01000964.1, on the reverse strand, counting down.
CCAATTGTCAATAAAGTACATACATTTAAATATAACTGGCAATTTCATATTTATATCTACCATATTATTGATAATTTATTGACATTGTATGTGCCCCAAGTTAAAATTACAATGAAATTCAATAAACCAATTCAATTGGGACGACACTTTATGCACATGCATTCAACCCCGTTTTCCAAAAAAGCCGACTCATATCTTTAAAACGGTTTAAACCATCTGCAATTCTCACCGATGATTTTCATGTCTTTGAATTCGTCCATAAGAAGGTTTTCTATTTTCAGGTCCCTGCAAACAACATACACTTAATTCATTGAGGCACGCTGATACGATGGAAAACACAACTTTAATCACGAAGAAGAAAGGGGAAATCCTATTATTTTACGACTTACTTAAATCATTGATTGTAAGTAAGAGATCGAGGCATTTGATACCTTGGGAAATAATTAAACTTTATTGACATGCACGCGCGGTTTCAAGGGCGGAGAAAATATTTGACTAAGAAAACAAACTCTGCAAATATGAAAAGAGAAGCAATTATGTTTGATATTTTAGCTAAATGGCTAATAATCTTATAGTTATATCAATACAAAATGCACATCTTTCCATGTAAATTTTCATTTTTACTATTAATAACATAAAATATTGTTATATATTTGACAGTAGCATGTTTGCCGCCAAACCTGTGCAAAATTCCCAGTCGATGTAAGTAGTCCACAGCAGACACAATTTGGCGGATGAATTTCTTAACTTCCGGTTCCGGCAATTTTCGTCGTTGTGAAATATAGTCCATCAAGTCCCCGCCTCTGCACAGCTCGGTTACGAGATAGTAGCTGTTCTGCGTCTCCATGACCTCGAGTAATTGTACAATGTTCGAGTGGCGAACCATCTGCAGGATTTTACCCTCCCTCCGTAAGTTTTTCCGAACATAGGAATCCTCGCGGCTTTTCTTCTTGTCGATTATTTTCACGGCCACCTATGATATAAATTTGACATTAAAAAATAAAATGATTCACAACTTCAAACATGTGTTTTATCACTCATAAACACAGAGTGCGAACATGTTTGGTATCGTTATTTTCTAAAGTGTATGTAATAATAGGTCATATGTGTTGTTTCTTGTAAAAGTTCGTACTAAGTTCATGTTCTGGACGCCTGAACGATTGCTTCATCAAAACGAAAGCTTTACCAAAGAACATTATACAGTAAATTTCGGACGTGTCAACTATGTTCAGTATGTCTATTGTGAATTATAGTGAATCTTATTCCTCAATCTCAATTCATTTTCTGACTACCGTCATCATTTCTCTGTCCCTATTATGATCATCAGGTCATCGATTTGGTAAGAATTCTGCTTACCAATATGATTATTTTCTTTTCCCGCATTAGATGCCTTTATGCACAACTTCATGTTCTATTAATTGTGTACATTAAATCGTTTTTTATTTTTGGTACCTAGTTTTGATGTGCATTACTGAAAAATCAATTAATTTTAAAATTAATGAATGAATGCTATCAAACTGTTTTACTCAGACAACTCAGACAGAAGATAACGAATGAAATAAATATAACAAGCAGTTTCAGCGGAGAAATTAACGTAAACTGTACAAAACCTTTTAAGGAATCTATAGAGTGCCAAATGCCAACCAGTGCAACCTCAAAATTAAACGCAAACTTAACATAAAATTGCAAGTTTCCTTTAAGCGTCTAAAATAGGCACAAAGTCTCCAATAATGAATCTTAAAATAGAAGACCTGATCCAATTTGATAATAAGCTAATGAGGCTATAGAATTAGATAAAAGGAACGACTTCATTAAGATAGAAAACTTATCACTGCCTTTTTAAAAACATATTGTGACTTTTCTTTATAAAAACAAAACCCATCACAAAGCAAAACGCTATTGATTCTTGTATTTTTTTCATTCGATAAACGACATGAAAGATATTGATAAGAAGAAGGGTGATACAACTTAATTAGATTACTATACAACATGGACTTCGCGAATTTCCGGATTTCGAACAGCTTTCACGGAAGGTGGTTTTATTATTGACGCAGTTGTCTTGATAAAATGAAGACCACAACGAAAACGAACACGACGATGCTTTTAAATTAAATCAGCAACGGCCTTTTAAACTACGATTATTTTAATACCGTAGATTTTTGGATAAGATCAAGTAGATTTACCAACTGTTGCAAGTGATTGATTATTTGAAGGGGTTGCACGACAGCATCAAGTCAAAAACTTCTATGGGAGAATGCGTACGTAACAATATTGTACGAATAATTTGAATAGCTTTGATCCAGAGCGGACGTGTATAACGGTGTATTGCTCTTTTTCTAGATGTAAGAGGAGGTTTTGATTTACAGGCAAACGAAGTGTGCAAGGACATTAACCTCACGAGCCAACTCAGCATGAACCATACTATCGAATATTATAAACTTAAGAGCATTGCAATTCGAACTTCGAACTTAAAATAGATTTTTTCATTAAGTAACGATTTCAAGCGCTATTTTATCAGTGAATCAAATTCTGACACACATATAGGTATCATGATTTTTTTAAACAAATTAGTATTTTTTCAGTAAAGTGCAACCGCGCGTTTGTAATATGAAGTCCCCACACTGATCCGACATTTTTCTAACCGTTATAGAAAACTCCCACCAATGAGCGGGCTCTCCACTTTATCCCATTAAAAATGGTGAAATATTTTAAAAGACATCCTTAAAAATGTTACCTGGATCGCGCTTTTGTTGATAGTATTCTCCCAACACAGATCTTTAAAAGTAACGTGGTATGGTCACCGTGTAATTTGAAGTTACGTTTTAGCAATTTGATCGAATGTAGCAACACTTATCGCAAAGTAAAAGATAATTTAGTGAATGTGATCGAATTTATCAAAAGTGATCGTTAACTCAACCTTGAATACAAAAACAAGTTTAGGGTCGACAAAAATAGGGTTGATCGTGTAAGTGAAAACGAACATGCTTGCGCCTTATAATATTGTATCATACTGCGTGAAACAAAAACGAAACGTCTGTATACCGATGATGTACACGCAAAAGTAAGTAAACGTTTAGAAATATGACTATAAACAAACCATTTAAATTTCGATGTGTTCAGTTAATATTTGGCATCAAACCGTTTTACAGTTTAATGCGCCTTTCTTTCTCAAGTCGTTTTATATTTACATGATTTTATAACCGTCATTAAACGAAAATATATTGTAGAACTCGACGAGGGTAGAGCTTTGTTCTTGAAATGTCAACAACCCACTTTGGAAAATGCAAGCAAAGAGTTTGTTTAACAATTAAATAAATAGCTTTGGATGGGTTTACATCACGAATACGATCAAATTAGCCCTTTATCTGGGGAATTAGCGGGTACGCCACGATTATGATTGAGGAACAAGGATGTGACGCTCCGGTCTTTCTATTGGATAAACAATATGAATTGCCTCTTGGTATCCACTGGGGGCTGACGACGTCAAAGCGTAGTCCGTTTTTCTACGACGTCGGGTATATGTTTTACTACGAACTTATGCGGTTAAACATGAAATATACCGCTGATTTATCAAAACTTCGTTGAGTAAACAATACATTATATTTGTAGTTCGTTGCACAACCAATACATACTCCGTGGAAAACCTATACATAAAGCGACTTGTAATTTCCTTCCAAATAAAGCATTTGAATGATTAAAATATATGTTCGTAACCTGTTTTGTACTTTAAAATGTTAAATGTACAGTATATCAAAGTAGCATGTAGTTTCATTTCAATTAAGTTACTGTAATTGGCTATTTTAACGGAATAACCACCTTATGCATTACTTCAAATCAATATATTTCCATTTTAGCTCAAAATCAATATAATTGTTCCAACTATGCGCATTTGTTATTAGTTGTTATTAGTTTGTTATTGAAATAAGTACCTACCATTACTGGATGTTCCGATCTATAATCCATAAATACAAGAAAAGATGAAACTCGCCTGATTAAGTAGTACATTTACACAATGTTTCGTAGTAAAACATATACCCGACGTCTTAGAGAAACGGACTACGCTTTGACGTCGTCAGCCCTCAGTGGTATCAGAAAAAAACGACGTACGGGAAATATCGATCTAAGAAGTGTTCTTCAACTAAGTTACAAATCCATAAACAACGTTGAAAGTGTTGTTTTGTTTGGTTATGCTTATGGTGAAGATATAAAATAAATGTATATGGTGAAGATATAAAATAAATGTCACATCTATCTAACCTTCTTGAATATTTAATTGTTATCATTTGAAATAAATTAAAAAATATACATGAAATCAGTTGTTCTACACATGGACTTTTATAATCGAGTCCGTTTATTTGATACAGTAAACGAAATACTTGTTGTCGCTACTTTTTTAAACCGCATGTTAGTCAGCATGCAATGAATAAAATATGTTCTTGACGAACATTGAAATCCATAAAACGTTGGCATTATTATGAGGCGGCCCTTATATATATATATATATATATATATCAGCGTAACTCAGATAATAAACTACACCATCAGTAGTTGGTGGCCTTATGTATATATTGCAACGTAACTCAGATAATAAACTACACCATCAGTAGTTGGTGGCCGTATGTATATATTGCAGCGTCACTCAGATAATAAACTACACCATCAGTAGTTGGTGGCCTTATATATATATTGCAGCGTCACTCAGATAATAAACTACACCATCAGTA
>VMBQ01000964.1:34340-48839 GCA_007657795.1 Dreissena rostriformis | reverse complement strand
GATTTTTACAGGTATTTCAACTGTAAGGAACATGTTATAACGCTACTCTTTTTGTGCCTTACCCTTTCTCCAGTAGGGATGTGGAGGGCCTCCTTGACCTTTGCGAATGACCCCTCGCCGAGCGTGTTGCCAAGGAGGTAGTTCCCGACCTTCTTCGAGTGCGGGAAGTTGCGCAGGACATCTTTCGGTACATCGATGACTTTGGCTGGCAGGGATGGCGTATCATTCGGAACCATTGAAAGTATGGTCATTTTGCCAGTGCATGAAGACAGACCGGTTCACTTCTAAAGAAAAAAAAATCCACAATGTTTGTTTTGTATCTATTAGTAAATCGTATCCTCGTGTCTTTTTTTATATTTTGCAGCTCGATACTATATTTGCTTTAAAGTCCAATTATGTTTGTGCATGGTCAAATTATATTAATATCTTCACAAAGTAGTTCTTTGTAGCCAGCCTACAAGCATTTCCAGTTGGAATTTCATTTAATGAATGAACCAGTCACACATATATAACGTTTATATGAGCATGCCATACACACGCATTGATCACATAGGACAGTGTCGCGGGGTTTTGTTGACATTGACGGCTATAATGGCACCTTCACGGCGAACATTAACCCCTTGGTATATTCCAAATTTGCATAAACATATTTGCGAACCCTTACCACTGAACTGTTAAATAAACAAATGGTAAATTGAAAAGATATTAAACGTCTTTAAGATCAAAAAGTCTTAACGTTGACCATTCATTGGTGACGGTCATTACACTTTTATTTATATAAATTTATGATAAGTTCATTGATCCACCTTATATACTTTCTTATACAAATCAAGTGTATACAACTTTACAAAATGTTATATTACTAGTACATGTGTTTCTATTTATGCCAAAAGTTCAACGCCAGATGTGGTTTAGTAACATAGATTTAACAAAATACAACATGCTCGTTTTTATTTTGTGTGGCACAATATATTCCATTTTAATTGCCCGCAACAATATCTATTTATGGGACACACGAACACTAAATTGGTACATGAACACGTGTGTAATAAATTGTACCACACAAAAATAAAAAGGAACATTTTGTATCTGTTTAAACTATGTTACCAGAGCACATCTAGCGTTGAAATTTTGGCTTTTGCTATAAGAAACACTGATTTTTTTATGGGTTAACTTTATTTTACGAAATCTTTTACGAAATATTCGTTGATTATGAGTGTCAATGGGGTTTAAAAAAGGATGCCTTAACATTCCAACGTTTCTAAAATTCATTGCAACAACAATAGTACCTTAATTTCGTTTCATTGTTTTTGCATACATTTTTTCACAAAGAAGAAGACTACGCCTTATTACTGAAAAGAGCTCTCTTTATCTGCACGTTGTTTTACTTATTATCCTTTGTAGGGAGATTAACTCAAATTGAATAGATACAAACAATGTATTACTTCTCATTTTCACTGTGTCATCGATAAAGATATTCGATTGAGAGTGGCGGAGATAAACATTTGCACTACGCCTTTTGATCCATTAAGTGAATGAAGTATGCGCATGCATTAGGTTAAGATATACGTTTTTAAATGCTAACCGACGTTTTGAAATAATAAATCCACGAACAACCAGTTGAGCTTTCGTGGATATATTTTCATATCCGTTTTATCTTGTACGAAGGATAGCTTCTATAATTGCAGTATTTGTTTACGCGTTCAGATGATTCAGCGTTATATTTTAATATAATTATTATAAAATGTTTGTGATCGTCGTTGTTTTTGTTGCTGTTGTTGTTGTATTGATCTTTTATTTTTTATTAATATGCAGCTACCGGGAAATCATTTAAAATCCTGCAGCCATTAACATATCTGAGAACAAATAGTAGTAAAATAAAATAAATATAGCACTATTCTGTGATAATTAACCTTGTATAGATAAGATCTAGTCTAGTTACTAAATGTCAACATGCGTCCCAAGTATAACACAAGCTTTACGGCGCTAAATCTCAAGAAGCATCATTCTTCGATTGTTAAATGTCACACATACTTCATATACAATCATTTTCACTTCAAACAAGCATAATTCTGTCTCCAGTTTTCCGATGTTTTTAAAACTTCAGAAATATGACATTGAGTTCTATTCAACAAATAGTTTACCTGAAAAAACTTAGCTCCAATTTTCAAATTACTCTGACGCCTATCAATAAATTCCCCCTTAATGGTAATGAGTCGAAAGTCACATAAAATGCTTCATTAAGATCGAATTACATTCCTGAAACAAAACCTCATTGTATTTCAATTAAATTCGATTTTCCGCGCCGCAAGTAGATGCAAATCTTGACTCAATGAATACTCAACCGCGAGGCATTCACAGCTCGATTATCGTGGGTATTTATATCTTTATGCTTTTGGTCATTCAAACGCATCGATTTCTCGCCCAATAAACATGTATTTATGGAACATAATAATCTATATAACAACACGTTGTCATGGTAAGTCTACATTGTGCTGTAATGATTTACGACAGCTTTTGCTTACCTTACATTATTTTCCAATATTAAAGCGGCAAATGTTTTCTGTATTTTCCAAGAACGCTTCCAAGTTATATTTTGAATTATTTGTTCCGTTTATAAATATTTACCGATCAACCATTTATTTCATCCATTGTTTACACGTCTATGAAATATCCAATTGGCGTTTTCAATCTACTTGTTTCATTGTTTCATACAAGATGCTAAATGTGCGATTTTTGTTTGTCGAACTTATTTTTATATACATGTTCTTATTCATCCCACGCTCTTTCTCGTGTCTGTACAGCCTTGCTAAAATAACATTATTCAAACGTTTCCTTCACCAGCGCATTAATTAAATCAGTAGCACATGCAATCCCCTTAATGCGATATCCTTCTATTTCGTAGATTTATTTGACATCACATTCACGTGATACTTTGTCATGGCACAGTACGTGCTAAAGGTGATGTCGAACGGAAACCAAATGAGGAAAGAAACCAGCGGCAGTTTCCGACTATTTCTACTAATAGTTGTGGTCCATATCGATTCAATCATGGCCCGTATATAATAAAATACCGTCTCTGGTTCTCAAGGTAAATGGTCATGAATTATGCAGTGCTCGTACAAGAATAACAATAATATATACCCGTGCTAAACAAACGCGTAGGGAAAAATAGATTTCGTTAAAAACTTTCGAAGAAAGATGTGTTTGTGTAACAAACCTGCGTATTTAGAGTGTTGTTTATAGTGCTTATTTATATAGTTTATACATCGTTCAAACGTTTAACATCAAGATGCTCATGAAAAGCAATACATAAGCATACTTTTGCATTTTTTTGTTTTCTCTAGTAGACATAAAACAAAACTTTTTGAGCCCTATTAGCTTCGATACACAATCATATGCAAACGCCTTCCTGCAATCATCTACACAACAATCAAACATGCTTCCTGATGACGTCAAAAATATTTCTTCCTCTCTTGAATTTAAAAGGCTCTAGGTCAAACCAAGCCATGTCCACTTTTTAACGTGAGTGTAAGAAAGCTGTAAATACATGTATATCGCTCCCGATTGCTTTAAGGCTCTCTCAACTTCGAATTCCATCAAAGAAACCTAGTTGCCTCACAAACCGGACGCACAGAAGGGACAGTACGACTGATTCATGTCGCCTTCATCGAAGGTGGCATACAAATACCCGAGTTACGATATTCTTGCTTCCTATTTTTCCTATAAGTCACAACAAAACACCCTCTGTTTAATCCAAAGCAATTGTGCACGCTCCATTTTAAATAATAAAAACACGGGCATCTATAAATCATGTAGGTCCAGTATGTGCGCGAAATTAACAAATTAAGGCGTACACATCTATATCACTTTTTATAAAATAGTTCAGTGGTATACGTTCCGTTGCAACAAACAAATCCCAGCGTGAACATTAATCATTTAGTATCATGTTGCTTCAGTCTTTGGTATTGAGGATATCTATGAAGTACGTATGTATGTATTACGATCAACATTCTATTTACAAATGTGCATAACTACATGTAAGCAGTATTATTGTTTACGTTTTTTTTTTGGTGGGAGCAGAACTAGGGATTGTTATATACAGGTTATTAAGAATCTATATTTTTACTTGCTGTCAGAAGATAAATCATACAGAGTAATCATATTTGACACAAGTTATAATTTGGTAGCCTCTGGATAGACATAAAATGGTTACATGTGTTGATGAGTTAATAAAAACAAGCACAATGGTTCATGGGATATCCGTGCGTACGCTGCGCTTTCACATCCGTGTCATTTGCATTTTAAACATCGAGCATCGTCTTTATCTTTAGAAAGCATAATACTATAATACATACCCAATAAAAAATAATCCCATGTACATCAATACATCCGCATCGTTGCACAATAAATACCGAGGCTCGTATTATTTAAAAAGTTACAAGCTCTGGTATTCAAATTCGGATCAAACTAAAATTAAACGAAACACAAAGTGTAAGTGTATCCTAGTTAAAATTGATGAAAACACAAATGTGAATGCATCCTATGTCATATTTGATTCAATTCAAACAAATACCAAACTTGCCATAACTTAAGTGCAATCAGTCGCAAGCGAAATGCAATACGTGAATGTCAGCCCGCGACATAGACGCCCGTATTGTGTAGGCATTTGTCACAGATCTGTCAGTCCATTGAACAGTGGAAGTTTTCGCGGTCGTGCTTCTAACCGATCGCTCGTAATAAATTTCCAATTTAATTAAGTGAAAGTGCGACTTGAGCCTTGGCGATAGTATATCTTTTGAAATGGTAAGTATAACTTGTAAGGTTGCGCTATCGGTAATTTAAAAGCAAGACATGCGTTAAAAAAGTTTGTATTTAAACCAGGTTATTGATGAAGATATTTCTGAAGNAAGAAGAAGAAGAAGAAGAAGAATACAAAATATAAATAATGATATTAGATAAGAAGAATAATAATGAATCATATATTTCACCTGATTTTTTTAAACCTTCAAACATGGACATCGTTCACCAGATTATCGATTAAAGATCAATATACATCGACGTGTTCATTTCATACAGGCTGATTAAATGTTCACTCGTCACACCAAAAGAAATAAAACTTGGCATTCACAATTTATTTAATGTCAGAAAACTTTATTTTATTTATGGTTTACTAGATACAATTCTATTTAAAAATACAATGAACAACACATAAAGGTGATATTTAAAACTTACGAAAACAATAGTTGATATCCATGTAGAACTATCATACAATTATCATACTTTTCAATTATCATTTTTAAACATAATAACATGCATGACGTATAATATCCATGCACTAACTTACAATGAGCAGTGAATTGTGCATAAATCTATAATTGCATCCGTACTGCATAATGCAAATAGTCTCTGTTCTATTCACAACTTGAATTTTACAAATATCAACATGTTAATCCGCATAAACTAATAAGTATACGAATAAAGGAGAATTAGACCTGAACACATTACTTTAATGTCGTATATCGTAGTCCACACTGGCTTTTAACGCAAGATAATAAATCAGCGCATCCAATTTAGTCGAATATAAGTATAATTGTAAAGATAAGCAACCCGGTATTGTGAGCTAAGTCGGTAACGGTCCTATGTCAATAACTAGACAAACAGTCGTGGAGTGAAAATCAAACACTAGGCGTTTATTCTATAGTTGACAATTTGTTTAATTTTATTTAGTATGTTTGCACTTTCATAAAACCTAATTTATGTTCAAGGATATAGTGCTGAACATACGATGTAACATGAACAAATTTCAACCAATAATTTATGCAAAGATTCAATTTTTGAACTTGTTTTGCATAGTCCATTTAAATGTTTTAATTTAAGTGTCGATCACGATTGTATGTTAAGTGTTTGTTCAACGATCGCCTTTTTGACATGCAAAGCTATTTAAAGAAAGTAACAATTTAAAAAGAAGTTCAAGTGTCGGTTATAACCCGTTAATGGTTGATTTTAAGAACGAACTTATTCGATTTGTTGACCAGAGTCCACAATTAGTTTTGACACACATACTTTACCAAATGTGTGTAACTGATATTGAAATGATTTTAATAATGTACGCATTTTTTTAACCAAACATACGACGCATACGTTAAATACCTTAAATACAAATTTACCTTTTCTGAAAAGGTTGGAAATGAAGCGAAGCATCCTGGATTTGTTTGATGAATCTTAAGTAATGTGAAATAAGACAAGGGGAGAAACATATTCGATATGTACTGTAATAATACTTGTTTGAATGTTTGAATGTTTATGACGATTTTATGAATTACGTTTGATACGCCAGATAATATATTACTGTAAAATAGTACAGGTCCTATTGAACCATGATATGAGAGCGACCTATGTTTTGTTTAGTGTATTGTATACATGCAAATAAATACACTCGACACTAAAACAAAAACTTATTACTGGAAACCAAAATGGTTGCCTGTCTTGCTGAAGCCCTGTGCTAGTGGAGTTAATTCATGTTCGATAAAAATGTGCTAGGTGGTTTTGCGTTGAAACGTGTCAATTTCTTTTCTCACGGACAAAAGCATTCCAGGACAGATCATTCTAATTCCTTCCTCATTCTTGTTATTTAGATGTTACAAAATAGTGTATTTTTTCGTTGGTGCTCGTTTGTGTATGAAAGGCAGAATCTGTAGTGGACAGCCAGTCATGTACGTGCAGCACACGCTGTGGCAAATTCAGTTCTTGGAGATTTCGGCGATTATCCGTCGTATACCTTTTATTCAAGTATGGCTGTTGTCAGGTTTGAATGTGAATTGTATATGCTATATAACTGAAATGCTGTTAAAAAGGGCAAATAAACGAATAACACAACTCGAATCAATAAGCGTGCTACAAAATAGTTTTGGTTGCGTACCAGACAATTGATTTCATCTTCTTTTTATGGTGTTTTGTCGCCGCTTACAGTACGGAGTGGTTTTTGTGTAAGTTTTGCAGAAGACAAAAAAGTAAAATCAAACTCGTAACGTCCTAAGTATATTCTTGACATGCGTTGCTTAATATGCTTTTTACGACTCAAGTGAATATAGTTCTATTATTTTGGCAAAAAATCATATGATGTTGGATGTATCATACTCAATAAGATTGTGTAGCTTCGAATGTCATCACATGTTTTCGGACACTCATAATTTCGGATGTACAAGCGAACGATTTTTCGGCGTAGCTGAATAACCTAGATTTTCACCTAAACCTGACCTTTGTAAGTGTCCAATAGAATTCAAATAAAATTTCCCGCGGAAAAGACCTTCATTTATTTCATTGGCTGATTTGAGCATTATCACCCAGAACATTGGAAACATGACCGCGTCTTTGTAGTATAGCATGATACGCTGGTTTGCTTCGTGTTCAGCATGAAACAATTGTATCTCTAATGATAAGTCTTGATGGATAGAACAGTTTTACACTCAACTCTTGACATCAATACAGTTTGTGTGTGCCCCTTTATATTCAGAGGATTGTCAGCGCCAGAGCGTTTGTACTTAAGGCTATGTTCTCATATTTAGTTATTACTACCATATTGCTGTCTGTGTACTAGTATATTTTAGTTCATAAAATTAACGTTTTTCGATATCCTGATATTAGTTTTGGCCAAACCATTTTAAATTGTTGTCGAAATTGAACATTAAATATGTAAAAGTATAAAGTTTTAAACAAGCCGTCGTTCCAGCAGTGGAATCGTAACCTCACTTTAAGCATTGCATTCAAAGCCGCAAGGTATCAGGGTGAGTTCGCGGCCAGTACAGGAATCGTTATATAATATAGACGCTATCGGGTGAACTAGGTGAACTGGAATTGTATTTAGACCAGATGTTAAATGAAGATATTCGCCGATATAATTATGGTATCTCAATAATNTTCATTTCTACACCGATTCACTTCAAATTGATACTGGACCTCTCTTATGACAATACGGTCAATCTCAACCATGCATGGCCCCAATCCCAACCCTGGGGCGCCCCGCCCACATAGGCCACACCCACCAAAAATTTCCATTTACTATAATTTTTTCATTTCTACACGGATTCACTTCAAATTTATACTGAACTTCTCTTATGACATAAGGGTCAATCTCAACTATGCATTGGCCCCATAACCAACCCTGGGGCGCCCCGCCCACATAGACCACACCCACCCAAAATTGCCTTTACTATAATTTCTTTATTTCTACACGATTCACTTCAAATTGATACTGAACTTCTCGTATGACAATACGGTCAATCTCAACTATGCATGGCCCTATAACCAACCCTGGGGCACCCTGCCCACATAGGTCACACCCACCCAAAATTGCCTTTACTATAACTTCTTCATTTCTACACCAATTCACTTCTAATTGATACTGAACTTCTCTATGACAATATGGTCAATCTCGACTATGCATGGCCCCATTACCAACCCTGGGGCACACCTAGGTCAAACATTCGGTGTGGGGATATGCGTCGGCCTCTGCCGCGCCATTTCTAGTTTTAACTATTTTATGGAGCGGAAAAATCTTCCGCTGGGGGAATTTTTTCAGTCCTGAAAGGGGAAAAAACCAGCCTAGTTTGGTGGGGGAAGACGCCGATATTCGGCGTCTGTTATATAAGGTAAAAAAAACCTGGCATGTTTATTGTGGATCCAGCTCTTTCAATGAATACACCTAAGTCTAAGATTGATAAGTGAAAATATTTTACACTGCATTTATTATATAATTGCAATATTGTGACAAATTTCTGGGTAGACAGGCGTTTTTCTGCCTATCTCACGGGTCCGATAGTCTGACCCATTCCGAATGCCAAATATGCATATTTTTTTCCAATTCTCAAAAAAAAATCCCAATAAAAAAATTCAGAAAAAAGTGTCGTATGACTTATGATTATTTGACTCTATATCTCAATTTTATTTTTTCAACAACCTACAAAATATATAACCATAAATTATATTATTTTTATCAATATTCAAAATGGCTGGAAAACCCCCTGCCCAAATAATGCTTTTGTCAATAAAATTCATCCCAATTTGGAAGATTTTGCAACTCGAAAAATCCCAATTTTGCTAGATACTTCTTCCCAAAATAAACAGAAAAAGGCCTGGTAGATTTAGGCTAGATTTAGACCACGTAAGTGCTTTTTTCATGTAAGTGTTTTTTCTCAATAAAATGATAAATCCAAGATTTGTATTAATTGTACAAAAATTGAACAAAATATTTAATATATTCTAATAATTATGATATTAACTTTTTGGTTTGTTTTTATCTTGAAACATATATGTATAAGATTGTTTTAGTCCATAGAAACAATAAACATACGCTGCTCTTTCTCTTTATGCTATTTAAGTTTTATCACATTGGAAACACTTTGGAGTATAATTTTCAAAGCTTATGTAAGACTTACTTAATATCAATATCTGAGAACCATTTAAACCTTCTTCTTTCTGTTAAATAGCATTGTTCTCTGAAGTAACAAAGGATCCTTCTACCACCATCTGGTCTGTTAGTGTGGATAGCTGTGTCAAACTCTGTGAACAGTCACTGCCTTTACCAGAGTCAACAAAACCAGAACAGGACAAAGTTTTAAGTGAGGTATGGATCATCTTTTGAGTTATATAGTCATCATTATCTCCAAAGGTTTAAAAACAATGCAAAATGTTTGTTAAACAGCAATGTAAGCCCACATGTGTGTATACTGACTTTAATGTACTGTATTAAAGTACCGGTACTTTAAAACATCATACTTTTTATTAAAAGCAAAAAATGTGTGCATGGCAATTTTTAACATATATGTCCTTTGTGATAGTAATTGGTGAACTATTATATTAAATTCTAGTTTCTTAATGCTATATTAGACAGCTATTTGTGTGTCTGTTTTTTCAGTTAGAAGGCCTCGCAGTGGAGTTATGGAACTACTCTGTGGTATTAAAGACCAAGGGTTCAGTCGCAAATTCTTCAAATGCAAAAAGTATACATTATTCCTTATTCTTAATATTATAGCATAGTAAACATATTATTACTTATAATATCTAATAAACATTTAAGAGCATTTATTAGCATAATACAATTTTAATGTCTTCAATGTTGTTTTGAATATAGGAAATGTTGATTTTAATATCTATTTGTCTGTCTACAAAGTCCAAGCAACATTGTTAAAATACCATAAGAAATGATCACCTTTGACTCATATATTATATTTTTATCATTTGAACACATATCAATCCCTTAATCAAAATACTTTGGATATTTCAACTGCATTACTTTGAGTAGATTGTTCCCACCTTTATTTAGCCATGTATGTCTGCCATTTTATGGCAAGTGTTCACACGTCACAATATTTACACAGTGTAATTGGATGAGTTCAAAACAAATGTCATTTACAATAATTTAATTCACCGAAAAAATCAAATATATGAGCTATAATGATTTATGATCTAATAAGTAAATACTTCAACTATTTGTTTTAAGAATAATATTTACCATTCAGCAGCAAAATACATGTGTACTTAACTTTATTGTCCCCTATCGGTTTCACTGGAGGGGACTTATGGTTTGCGCTCTGTCAGTCCGTCAGTCTGTCTGTCTGTCACACTTTTCTGGATCCTGCGATAACTTTAAAAGTTCTTCATATTTTTTCATGAAACTTGAATCATGGACAAATGCCAATATGGAGATTATGCACGTCATTTCATTTTGTTCCTACGTCAAGAATTCTGGTTGCTAAGGCAACAAATACTAAAAAAAAAACAAAAAAAAACTGACAATGGTGGAGCCTGTAGGGGACATCATTGCTTGGCAATAGCTTGTTGTTCTTTATTTTATTTCTATACACTAGTAAATATGCCAGAGAGGTTTTATAGGAGTGTTTATCTACTGTTGTATTTTTTGCCAGTTCGCTACGTAGCCTTTTTGGTCCTTGAATGTTGTGGACAGAAGGATAACAGTGACCAAAATGCGAAACGTCTAATTATGGTAAGCTAACTTTGTCCTTAAAAAAATAATATATTTTTTTTAATATTATACTGCATTAGCTGTCAATATTTCCCTTTAAATATTTTGTTTGTAAGAAAGTTATGTATAATGTGATGGAATCCTCTTAAAAACAATATAAAGATTTTTATGTCCCCCGTCTATACTTGGGGACATATTGTTTTTGCCTTGTCTGTTGGTTTGTTTGTTTGCGTCAAACTTTAACATTTGCCATTTATACTTTTGCAATATTGAAGATAGCAACTTGATTTTTGGCATGCATGTGTATCTCATGGAGCTGCACATTTTGAGTGGTAAAAGGACAAGGTCAAGGTCATCCTTCAAGGTCAAAGGTCAAATATATGGGGGACAAAGTGTTTCACAAACACATCTTGTTTACATATATGTTTTGAGCTTTGTTTCATTTTTAGAATTGTCAAGTTGAAAACT
This sequence comes from Dreissena rostriformis, assembly GCA_007657795.1. NCBI lineage: Eukaryota > Metazoa > Mollusca > Bivalvia > Myida > Dreissenidae > Dreissena > Dreissena rostriformis. The sequence continues at coordinate 37,387 of VMBQ01000964.1, read as the reverse complement.
GACTTATACATTCTCATCTAAGCAGTACCTACATTAATAAGTAGGTCAGGTCAGATGAAATACACACTATTTCAAAATAATTTGTAATGCCTTAACACCTGATGATCAGTAATATGTAAGCTCTTAAACATTACACATATATATCAACTCATATTCACATTTTTCTAATCTTGGTATTCATATTTTGTAATAAATAATTTATTATTGGTTGCTTATATTGTTAGTAATATGAGGTCTTCACTCTTCTGAATATTCATCTGAAATATTAAGATTTTTTTCAAGATTGTATTAATAAATTTTCTATTAAAACTGATTCTCAGTATTCATTAGGACGAGAAGGTTTTTATTCTCTAAATTACAGCATTCATAAATACTAATTTAACCATTATGACAAATGTAACAAAATATACATTAACATGTGTTCCTTAGTTATTTTGAGATGTTTTTCTTTGCAGTTCCGATAATTTGGTTTGTGTTGATGGTTGTTTTGTATATATCTATTTTGCAATGAAAACAATGTACTGTCAAAGAGTGTCATAAGCTAACACGTCTTATTACAATATTTAAGATGGGACTTAAGAGTGGAAGGGCCTGGTTTGGTACTGATTCTATTATATTTTAAGCATGGTTTAAGGGGCATGTTCACTGTTTGCTAACTTTCTTGTCTCATATTAAAAGAACAAAAAACAATGTAAATTAGAGAGCTTAGTTACACTTTTGACATAGACTTGAACTGAAAGTACTGGTTCCTTTATGAATGATCATCATTTGAAACTGATAAAACTATGAAGCATTAACATTCATTTCAAAACTATACACTAATTTTGAATGTGTATGCTGTTTTTGTAACATTTTGTTACAACACGTGGATCACTAATATCAAGCAACTATATAACTGTCCGGATGGCCAAGTGGTTAACACGATAATCCAAAGAACACTGGTTAAAGCTCCTCTGGTGACCAATTTGTATGCCCCCCTTTGAAAAAGCTGGCATATAGGAGTCCATCTGTGGGTCAGTACAAACGTTCCTGTCACAGCCATAACTTTACCATATATTGATTGATTTTGAAATAACTTGACACAAATGTCAACCATCTTAAGATGTTTTGTCTGATGTAACACTGTTTTCTTACCTCAAAGGTCAAGGTCACACTTAGAGGTGAAAGGTCGATTTTACCCATAAAACAGCTGGAAAATTCCTGTCTCAGCCATAACTTTGCCATATTTTTTTTTATGTAAATTGGCACAAATGTAAACCATCATCAGACAGCGTGATATTTTTTAAAAACTGTCTCCCTACCTCAAAGGTCAAGGTTACATCAAGAGGTCAAAGTCCAAATTTGGCCTTACAAAAGCTTGTCCAGAGCATATATTGCTTTTAATTTTGAAATAACTTACCACAAATGACCACCATTAGGAGAGGTGGCACGTTGCATCTCCTTACATCAAATTTCAAGGTCACACTTAGAGGTCAATAGTCACATTTTGCCATAAACAAATGTTGAAAATTCCTTTCCCACCCATTACTTTGCAATGTATTGATGGATTTAAAAATAGCTTTGCACAAATGTTAACCAACATAAACCAATTGAAGTTTCATGTGTAACACTGTCTCCCTAACTCAAAGGTTAAGGTCACACTTATAGGTCAAAAGTCTACAGTTTAATTATTAACATCTAGCAATTTAAGACAATTATTGACACGCTTCAAAAATGCCCCAGTCTGTGAACAAGTCCCCTTAAATACAGTTTACTTTATTAACTTTCAGTCTTTTTGATTCTTAAGTTAAAATTTATGTATGCTTGAACTTGTTTTTGCCATGTTAGAAACAATAGCTTCATTTGAATTTCATATTGCATTATTTCAGACAAGTTAAATAATGCTTTTGTATTATTGTTTCTTTATGTTTTGTGTTTGTTTTCATTCAAAATATATCACCACGATCATTTTGTATGAATAATTGTCCATATGGTTTTTTTAAAAAAAGGACTTCTTTTCTAAAGAAAAATAAAACTTGTAAAACATATTTAATGAGTTTTATGACGTAAGATAATAATTGTTATTTAATTAAAGCTGCAAAACAGATTATATAGGATGTTATATTCTATGCAATTCTTATGAAACAGATGTTATTTATTTCCATAGATTCAGGTCAACCAGAGTTGGCAGAGAAAGTGTTCAGCAAAACTGAAAAGGTAAACAACAGGATATTTTGTTGGCAGTGTCAAAAGTAATAATTATTGTTTCATGAAAATGATTCCAGGAAGAAAATGAAAAGAAACATAACAACAAGGCGAAACAGAGTGTTCCATGTTTAACTTATTAATTTAATCAAAATAACATGTTAATTCCTAGCTAGGTCTACATGACCTAAATCCAACTGGCCATAAATTAAATCCCATGCTAGGTTTGCATCTATGTTACCATAATGCACACAATTTAAGGGCAATACCGGTACCCCTACAAAGTTATTACGTGGAAACCATTTATATATTTTTCGTAACAGTCACTCGGACCATGACGTGACTGGCCTCAAAGCTACCTGTACTCAATCTTTCAGCATAATATCATCCAAACTCTTGTTTTTGAGCAGCAACCATATTTCTATTTGTAATTATGGTGACCTTGAACTTAATCTGAATGGCCAAAAATGCCTGCACAAGATAAGTCTGCATGTTAGCTACCTACACTTAATTTCAGCTCAATACCTCTAACCAAATTAAAAGTTTTGAGCAGAAGCCATTTTTATGCCCCCGGTTGGGTGGCATATAGTGATCGCACCGTCCGTCCGTCTGTCCTTCTGAAATTCCGTCACACTTGCGTTTAGGTTTCGAAAATTGGTCATAACTTTTGCAATATTGATCATAGCAACTTGATATTTGGCATGCATGTGTATCTCATGGAGCTGCACATTTTGAGTGGTGAAAGGTCAAGGTCATCCTTCAAGGTCAAAGGTCAAATACATGGGGCAAAATCGCCCAAAAGGGTACATAGTGTTTCACAAACACATCACATGTTATCACATGCTTTTAAACTAAATAAAATA
>VMBQ01000964.1:0-15623 GCA_007657795.1 Dreissena rostriformis | reverse complement strand
ACGTCAAACTGTCAATTCACACAGATTGCACATTTTTGCGAGACCTTTAATAGAGTCCTCGGTCATTTGTTTACATGTTCAGTATAGAAAAAACACCTGCTAACATGAAAACTTTGGATTAAATTATCAAAATAAAAACAATGTTGCAAACTGTGATTATATTAATTGGTAAGTATCAGTTAAAAGACGACGTTTTGTTTGTCGTAAATCAATGAGTTTTCTATACAACAACAACTGCATGTACTTTCTGAACATTTAATTCTGCTACAAATATAGTTCTGTGTCCCCAGATTTTTCCCTTTTGTCCCCACTTTTTTAATCCTAAAGGGTCCAATTGTCCCCAACAGTAAAGATTCACGGCAGAACACTGCTTTATTATTTAATAGATTTTAGTTGATAATTATCCATAAAAAATGATATTAATTATAAATATTTTTCTAAAAGGTTATTGTTATTTTGCTTGTAGGAATATAATGCATACATAATTTTTTAAATAATGAATGTTTAGCTCACCTGAGCACAAAGCTCAACAGGTCAAATATTTAAAGAGTGTGTTACCACTTTAGGGGTCCACAAATATGAGTTTTGATGAAATTTGCTCAGAATGTTAATCTTGAAAATATGAAGGCCTTGTTCAAATCTTGGTCCAGTGTGGTCAAAAACTAGATTACCTGATCAAGTCCTCAGTTGGAGTCTGTGAACTCAAGGGAGTGTTTATTGTCATCAATTGCCGATTGTTAAATTAAAATTTTGCCAATCTGTGAACAAGTCTCTCTGATCAGGCGGGCTTCCTGTGCATGCTGTGCTACAACACTGGTGTGGAGCTGTTCAGACAGAAACTCTTCAGTCAGACCATCATCTGGCTCAGGGAGAGCTATGAGCTCGGCAAAAACATCGGCACCATCGGACCTCGCAACCAGGTGGGCAGCTTTTGGAGAAGATTATTCTAAGATTTTATTGCATGTTTGAAAGAGTTTAAAGACACTGTTTTCCTGTCTTGGAATAATAGTTTTTTCTGCTTTTTATTGGTGTTTGGAACGATTGGAAAAAGTGATGCCAGATTTTAAATTTAAGTGTTACGCAGGAAAAACAATAACATTGTCATAATAAATAGACAGGTCATAAAAAGTATTGAAAACTCTTAATTGTATAACAACATGGGGTAATCAGTAAGGACATCTTCAAACAGAGAAAGGGTCAGTAATGTGAAATTGTCTAGCTTAAGTTTTGAAAGGAATTTTATTCAGTTATGTAACAATATTCATCGTTGTATAGTATTTGTTACATCATAAGCAATGCAGCAAGAAACATATTATAAAACTTAAAGTTTGATTGTCAAACCCACTTCAGGCGAGAACATTGAGGCTGCTGGCAAATGTGTACTTGGACCACCATCCAGAGGAGAATCTGCAGAATGCATTGAATGCTGTCAGCTTGGCCAACACTGTAAGTATGTAAAAGACAGTGATAAAAATGTTTACTATAAGCCTAGTTGAGATCAGTTTATGCCCAAAACCTGATGAAGCCATGGTCATGTTCAAGGTTGAACCACTCGTGATAGGAATCAACTTGGAATTTGTTAGGTNTATATATAAATCAATTATGATAGTTAGTTATGTCATTTGGTATTTTTTTAATATTAAGAGAAAACGGCCAAAGGGAATTTCGGATACCAAATGACGTCCGGAATAGTGTAATTTAGATTTTTACGAAAAAGGAAAAAAATTGTATCAATGGACGGGAAGGTTACGTGTAACGTGGTAGTGGTGTTGTGGTGGTTTCAGCGGCAGTCTGTCGGTTCGTATAATCTTTGCGGTTTGCTCTGCTCTGCTCTGAAGCGCTCAAAAAACTTAGTTTACGTTTTTCGACGTGTCAAGATGGCGACCGGAGTGTGGCATACTATACGGGTCTGAAGATTTATATACATATACTCTAGGTGATAAAGTTATAATTGGTAAAATCGTGCTTGGAATTTAGCGGCCATTTTCAGTTCAAAGAACACAAAACATTCAATTAGAGTCGACCAAGAATAGATATCCTCCAAAATGTTGTTCACAACTTTATTCAAATTATATCACAGGGCTGACAGGTAAATGGCCTTTCTGATAAGTAAAATTAAAACAATGTAATTAAAATGAAAAACAAACGTCGAATTAATACAACCTTTAAATAATGGTTTGTTATAAGATTCTGATCGCTCCTTTATTTAAATACTTTACCGTATTTCAAAGGCATACCTTTAAATACCGGTAATAATTGTTTTATCAAACTTGAGCCGGATATAATTGCTAAATAAAACCATTCGGCATATGATTTATTTTAATTGACACATTAAAGTTGTGTGATAATATCGCATAAATTCTCATTTAAATAATACGTAACAGTTTTGTTTTGTTTAAAATTACAATTAAATTACAATTACAAACTTGAACGCGAAAGCGTGTTTCAGAAATGTTGATAAGCGTGTTAACTCTCGTGGCAACCGATAAACAGCAGATGCGCGCTTAGACTTATCTCGCTTATCTCGCCGAAACCCGACGATGTCCGAGACTTTGACGATACTTCGCGAGCTGCCTATCTCTGTTATCTACGTCTCTGGTAAAGTACATATTAGGAACCAGATATATTCATAACTTCTTCATCGACGTGTATGGTATATCGTGTACAGTTATGACAATATTGTGCTGAATCTGGATAACTCACCTAAGAAAATGGAAGTATATGCATGAACTGTAAATATGCTAAATATGAAAATGTTTAATATGTAACGTTTACATTTTCGTTTTCGTGTTCAAACTGTATTTGCGTTTGGGAAATGTTTTCACATCAATTGCGCCCTACAGTGATGTGCTTTAATAGTATATAAACATAACGACTATAGTCTCTAAAAGGATACAATGTCTTTTGTTTATTTTGACTGAACATAACACATATCTAAGTGTGAAACAAAATGTCGGATTACAAGGACATTATTCGCAAGCCGGAAACCCTGAACTGGTTTAAAGCGGCCATGAGTATGAACATCGCACGTGACTGCCTACTCGACATTGTCAAGGATATAACACAGGCGTATTACGATAACATTCGTAAAACAATCAAGTCACTTCAAGGCGTTCCAGAGAGTGTAGTTTGTAGTCAGTGTCAAACTCCAAATGTCTTGCCGTGTGACCCTTCGAACAAATGTTGCAATAGAAAATTCGGGAACTGCGCATTTCACAAAATCCACAAGCCGCGAAATTGCCCCAATAATAATTTATGTTATGAAATTTGCAAACAAATTGTAATACAGCATCGATTTCGCAATCAAAAAAACCCACAAAGCTTTCAAGGACCATCCTGGTTAAACACGGATGCCTCTAAATGGTGTTTAGAACCATGGCAGATTGCTAAGTGCTATGTCTCAAAAGATGGTTACAAGGGCGCCAACAAAGCAGAAGATACCGACTTCAATGGCATTGTAAATGTCATCTACAACTGTGAATACTTTCAAACGTATTTCAAGGACGACCTTACCCAACAGGAAAATGTGTGCACCAAGGTATTTCTTTTGCAGAGGTTATGTAATCGTGACGTTATATCACAACATTAAACACTTGTAATTTAAACATGCTCATGTGAAAAGCGAATACGTTTTAACATTATTTATATAAAGTAAACAATGGCAATCCAGAACTTCTAGTAGGNCAATCTGTATTTTGACAGTTATTGCCCTTTGTTAATTAATTGATTGCATTAAATGGGCATTTCTTGCAAACTATAGAAGGTAATAACTTTACATTTAATATGTACATAGATCTCAATGATGGGAAGTGCAAAGCACAAGAGCCATAATTCCTGCTTTCATTATTTTCAGTAATTGCCCTCGTGCTGAAATTTTGTCCATATTGTATGTAATATGAGGTATCAAGGCGAAACTCGATGCTTGTATTGTTGGGCTATCAGTTCTTAAAACTGAACCGCCTATGCCCTCTGACAAAGTGGCATGCAGGGGGCATTGCAGGCATGATATTGACAGTTATGTTTATTTCACAGAATGTCATATTGCTGATGTTTCAGGAGCACAGTCACCCAGCAGGCATTTACCTGAAGCTGAAGATCCTCATGTTGCAGAATGCTGACAACAATGTTATCAAGAGATGTGAGATTGTGCTCTGTACCAGATTTCAACCCCATGCTGTTTTAAGTTCAGAATAACAAAGACGTAGTCATAATTGAATATTGATCTTTTTACTCTATGTGCTGCATGCATAGAGTATGATTACGATTACTATTATTGTATCCACCAAAAAGTTATAATATATATTGAATGTAGCTCTATTGGATATAACTTCTTCGAAGTTCAAGCAGTCCTGCCACGAACTACCTTTCATCTGTTGTTATTTCACAAAAATGATGTTTGCCTTCCATTTGTAAACTAGATTTTTCTGGTTTTATCATAAATTTATTTGACTCCCTGTTCTAGCAATGAAATACAATTGTTTAGGATGTTCTATAGGCTTCATACAGTTTAGAATATCATAAAATTCATTTATCGTTACATTGATTGTAAATTTAAAATATCAGTTATATTTCGCAAATCATACTTTTCAATTTTGAGTTATTTAAGGGTATATTAAAATTATTTTGTGTAATGAAGTGTATGAATGAAATCACACAGGCATTTGTCCTAATGGTTAAATGACCTTGCATCAGAAGAACAAATGTTTATTTACCAATGAAAATTATGATAGAACAACAATTAATTTGACGCTTACTTGACCCTACATCATCTTATAGTTTCAGAACAAGGCTTTGTATTGGACATTTAACATAGTTCATGTCAGGTTTGAATGCATAGTTAAATATGTGTTTTGGGACAAAGTAATTTCTTTATTTTTTTTGTTTTTTCGCCAGTTACAAATACTATTTCAAAAAAGGACCAAATACAAAAATCATCAAATATTTTCTAAGGTTTAAAAAAAAAATGCTACACGAGTTTTGCAAAGATGAGTTATGCTCCCCGTAATGTGTGAAACTTTGATAATGATAAAGGATGTTCATTTCTACCATAACAATTAAGAATATGCAATCTTAACTCTTTCAGTGCTGGAACCGAATTTTGAAGGCATTTGCAAACAGTTTGGATCCAGATGAGACGCCACATAATGTGGCGTCTCATCAGGATCCAAACTGTTTGCTATTCTGATAGTTTTCTTTGAGAAAAAAAATCGAAGAAAATGCTAATTTTAGAAATTCAGCAGACAACATTTTAGCAGACGACAAATTTCCCAGCATGCAAAGGGTTAATATTATCAGGGCTAATTATAAAGTTGTCTAAAAAATGAACACAATAAATTAGCCTCACGCTGGGGAAACCGGGCTAAATGCATGTGCGTAAAGTGTTGTCCCACATTAGCCTGTACAGTCCGCACAGGCTAATCTGGGACGACTCTTTCCGCCTAGACTGGATTTTTAGCTCGGTTGTTTTCGAAGAAAACCCGAGGTATTGTCATAGCCCTCTCGTCTTCCGCGTCGTGGTCGTGGTAGTCGTCGTCCGAAAACTCTGCACAGGCTAATCTGGGACAACACTTTACAAACATACATTAAGCTCCGTTTTCCCAGAGCAAGACTCAAATACAGTTTGTAGAATAACATGTCTACCACTGTTTCAGGCATGGAGGAGCTACTGAAGGTTCCAGAGCTGACAGTGGACCTCAGTCTGCATACACTGCAGCTGGTTAACAAGGCGGATAGGTGAGGGATCTCCTGTCAAGCGTTCCATGTTAAAAAAAAAAAATGAAAAAAATCTATGTAAATTTATTAAATCCCTTAAATTTTTAAGGAACCTACGTATTTGATTATTTGTTAGACAATTTGACATGAACATTTAAATTATGTTCAACTTTTATTATTATTTCCTGACCCAGCTTTGTGTGAATACCAGCTGTGAAGACAACTTCTGATAAATAAGCATGTCAAAATATGTTTTTTAAACCAGAAAGCCTACTTCACACTTTTTACCAATATGATTCAGACAAGTGCTGCACTCTTGACTTAGGGACATTCATGAGTTCAATCTTAGACGAAATCTTATATATCTAACCAATGGAAATAAATACTTTAAAACAAGCATTCTCTTTGGTCAAACAAAACAAGCATTTTCATTGGTCAAACATTACAAGCATTCTCATTGGTCAATATTTTGAGTTAAGACTAAGTTTGAGGCTATTGACATTTGCAGTTGAAGGGCCAGACTGGATCCTAGGAAATATAACTGTTACAATAATTGCCACTTCCAACTCACTTCCCACTACTACCATTTACAATTTCAGATTGGAGCTGGTGATGTGGTTGATAGAGGAACTGCTACGTAGATTTGAGCACTCCCCTGACCTGGGCAGACTGATGGTCACCAACACAGAGGTCCTGCTGGAGGCGGGCATGCACAAGGAGGTCAAAGAGTTCCTCGAGTTCTGTATCAATGGTAGGAATTTGGGGATTTGTTTTATGAAATATAATATTGTAACATTATTTTTGTTGTACCATCAATATTATTTTCAATGGAGCAATTATTGTTGTTTTATTTAGAATAGTATACATTATTATGTTCAATGTGCAATGGATTAGATAAAACTGATTTTTGAAAAAAAAGTAAATGTTAAGAAAAAAACTTGCAACATTTTATTTTTTTATTTTTTTTTATTAATGTAATTTGAGCTCAAAAATGTGTTATGGAATCCATTGAAAAGTTTTTACTACTTATATTACTACTTACATTTCCTGCATACAAGATCGTCCCCCCTGCTTGTTAATTTTGTAGCTCCTCAGCTTTTATATGTTATATTGAACCTCATTGTTTTTGTTTATAGCACATCACAAGGGAAAAACACTGGATTTTTCTGTAAAGAAACAGTTTCACATAATTTTCTGGGAGCAAGCTGCAATTGCTTTTGAGGTAATGAGGTATTGAACTCAGATTGAGTTTCATTATTATTGCAATGCTATTATTTGAAGATTCATGTAAATAACCTTCTAGTATATAAAAACCAGTTTTAATGGTTTTAATCTGGGTAAAGTGTTGTCAATAACCAGATCACTATGTCAATTCTTCAACAACTGGTGTTAGTGAACTCAGGCTAGTAATTGAGGGCATTGTGGGGCTCTTGTTTATCTCATTTCAGTGCAATTGCTGCTTCAAAAGTATTTTCTGTAGTTGTATGCTCGCAAGTATATATAATATTGATGATACACGATATACATTACTGTCTTGATTCAAATTTATACAAAAATCAACACAGACCAATAGATTTTAATTATTTTAGATTCCAATAAGCCTACATCAATTTCTTTGTATTTTTTTCATTCAGAAAGAGGATTGTGAGTCCTCCCTGGAGTGGTACAACTTCTCATTGGCTCTGTATGGACAGTCCAACCCAGGGGATCTCACCCTTGCCAAGCTCCATAGGAATAGGGCTAACTGCTATATAGCCCTGAAAGCACTTGATAAGGTATGAACATTGATGTGGACAGAGTATTTAGATGATTTTTGAACATAACTCCGAAATTTGTTTAAAGCAATTTATTGTGTTTTTTAGACTTAAATTAATCTTTCTTTTCTCACTTATAAGCTTCATAGGAACATGGCAAATGTATCAGAGCCCTCAGTCTCTGGATTATAAGTTCATAAATCTGCACACAGAATGGATATGTGTTCAGGGGTCAGTATTTATAAAAGTCTTTAAAGAAAATCTTATCTTAAGTCATCTAAGTCATCCTGAAGCAATTTCTGTAAAAGTCTGTAAAAGTCAGTCAGTCCTCAGAAAAATAAACAATATAATTCTGCAAAAGGTCCACGAACAATTTTCAGAATACCGGCCTTCATGACGAGTGAAATATTTATGTTAAGTACTAATTTGTTGTTGACTGGCCAGTAAATTGGAATACGGGCCAGTAGAAGTTACAGCTAACCAGACTTTATGGCCAATCATCAGGTTTTAGACTTTTTGGAGATTGCTGAAGTGACAAATTAAAGATATAACTTGAAATGAAAGGCAGTTATACCCTTCATAGAATATCAGAAACTAAAATGGAAATCATGATTTTTAAATGAAATGCAAGCATTGGAAATAAACATTTATAAACCAGCTACGGGCTCAATGAATTTCAGTATAATAGGGAATTTACTTAAGTTTTCGCCATACTGCGCTGTAAGTTTATGATAATTGAATGCTCTTTGATATTATTTGAATTCTCTTGTTAAGCATTTGAATTTAACAATCTGTTTTGTCATTTGAATTGTTACTATCAATATTGTGTGTTTCCTTTTTCAGGCAAACACTGCCATCTCAGAGTCTCTCAAGTGTGACCCCAACTGCTCCCAGACCCAGTTCATACTGTTCTCCCTGGCATTGCAGGAAAATGCAACAGACAAAGGTACCACATGAACAGATGCATGTTAAATCTTTCAGAGGCCTTTTATAGCAGATTTTTGTAAAATTGTATAAAACCAAAAAATAAATGTGACAGCTTAAAGCCATTAATTCACACAAAAGTAGATACACTGTATCTGTTTCATCAGTATACATGTATACATGTTTATGTTTATGACACCTGACTGTCATTTTCATTGCTTAATCAAATAAATAGCTTCCCATGCCCCTGCATTGCTTGCTTTTTACTTAACTTCTACACTTATATACTTGTATCAACAGCTTGTTCAGATTTATTGCGAAAGATATCAGTAAACAAATATGATTCAGAAGCTTGTAGAAATTAAGAGTATATAACATTAACCTAATGTGGTTTCAACATTAATCTCTGTACATGTATACCTATAATAGCTACTTTACACAACACCTGAGCAGCTTGTGAAGCCCTGAGGAAGCTGTGTAGTTTGGCAGGAGTGCCTACCAGTGCTGGGGCCGGCAATAGTGACAGCGCTGGTCTGGTTGCTCTGGCTGCACAACAGGCTCTTGATGTGAGTGCAGTTTTATCAGTTGCTTGTTATTCTACACCATGCAGTTTGAAACTCTGGACATCTTATTGAAAGCTGTCTGGATAGCGCCATGGTTGGTACACACGCTTCTCAGCTAGGCAACCCAGGTTCAATTTGCGTTTCTGTAAGCATGTGAGGATGGTTGGTGGTCACCATACGGGACAAGTGGGGTTTCCTCCTGGTACTCTGGCTTCAACATCTTATACAACACAAGACCACATCAAAATTGTAAATATTCCAGTAACAGCTAAAAAAAGCTGGAAATTGCAGTTATAATTCAAAAATTTGTTCCGTCTTTTGTGAGTCTTATAAAAGATAATTAGGTAGGAATACTGGTGCACACTCAATGTCCACACATAATGCTGCCTCAGGCTTAGAAGGACAACACAAACTGGTCTAGAGCATAACTTTGTCCAGAATTGATTGATTTTTAAATAACTTTGAATCTTGAATGTAGCATGAAATAGCCAGGTCTCTAGGTCTGATGTCTAGGCTGCAAATCAAGCTGAAAGTCAGATAAAAGAAATCAATACTTAAAACTTTGTTGATAGCATAACTTTGTCCAGTTACGATGGATTTTCTAGTTACTTGGCTAATTCATGTGACAAACATTATAAGAATAAGTGTTGTGCACATGATCCAGGTTTCCATGTCAACAATCAGGATCACAATTGTATCTCAATGATCAAATATAAGAATTAAGCTCTGAAACTTTGTCTGGAGAATACTTATGCTTATTATCGACGGATTTCAAAATGAATTGTCAGACATGACAATTATGGCGAGTCAATCATTAGACTGCAAGTACCAGGTAACTATTTCAAAGGTCAGGTAACACTTTATAAAGTTCAATTGCTTGTATATAAAATCTACCATGAGCGCTTTGTCACATTGTATAAATCATTGTACACTCTGTAGGGTTACACAGTTTACACAGGCAATATGACATAAATATAGTTATAATTTCAGTTGGTAAATATATTTGATTGGAACCCAAATTTGATGTTACCAGATTTGTTTATATAATATAAAACCTTTAAAAAACAAATTGTCATTTTTTTTTTTTTTTTTTTTTTTTTNAAAACTTTGAAAAAAAAAATGTCATTTTTTTTATTTATTTTTTTTATTTAGCATCAACAAATGAACTTTACACTCACACTTATACCTTTTAAAATTGCATTTTACTTTCAGTAGCCAGTGTGACAATATAAAACAGTGACACATTTAGTACTCAAACACTTGTTAGAGCCTCATTCTTGGGAAATGGGCTTAATGCATGTGCATAAAGTGTCAGCCCAGATTATATTTAAAGCCTGTGCAATCCACACTTGTTTAAAGGAAGTCTCTTCTAAATGAAAATCCAGTTTCGGTGGAAAGTGTTGTCCCTCATTAGTCTGTGCAGACTGCACAGGCTCATCTGGGGCAACAATTCATGCACATGCATTAAGCCGAGGTTTCTTATAACGTGGTTTATTACCTTCAATACCAGTGTGAGCATGTGGACACGGCCTGTATTGCACTAGAGCATCTGGTGGCTGGTGGTACTGACCCTGTACAGGTGCTGAAGGCTCTACGATGCCTGGTCAGGCTCAAACTTACCACTGCTGAGCATGAGGAACATGGCAGGTATGTAAAAAGGGCAAGAAAAATAGTATAGCAAATAGAAAAAGTATGTTTGATTGCACTGAAAGTATTGAAATTTTAAGACACTGTTGAGTTTTTTTTAAAGGGTAGAACCAGTACGTGGTGTCTTTTGGAAAGATCTTGAGAATTCTTCTAGAGTGAGAATCTGACCCAGGATCTCCTGATTACTAGGCGGAACCAATATACAATAGGCCACTATTAATGACCTTAATTACTGTCAGGAAAAACAAGTTGGGTTTAAGTGGTCATTTAGTTAGCTTATATTAAAAATATGTTAAATATGGTGAAGAAGTAAAGAGTGCTAATTGAAAAATTTAACACTTATTTTTGGTTAATTGAGGCAGATATATATTGTTAAGTGTATTGATTTTTTATAACCCCTTTTACAAAGTAAAGGGGATGTATGGAATCACCATGCGATGGGGGATATTTATCACAAGTGGACACAATCTAATCTTAATTAAATTGTATTTTCCATTTAGTTAAAAAAAATACTGATTTGATAAAACAGTGATTTAAATGTTAATATTGGAGTGATCACTGTTACTTACCGTGTTATTTTACAACATCATCACACAGTTATTTACACTATAAGCTCTAGATTTGATTTGTAGTTTTTTTCCAGGTAGTCAGAAAATATTGATTTAATAAAACGAAGATTTTATGGTGTGCATATGTATTGAAATACACTTAATTCTCTTGATATTTTAAGCAACACATACATATCTTGATAAATGATCGTCTACTGAATGTACAATGTAATAACTAATGTGACTGTAATTTTGCAGATTTTTCAGGATACATATTTTCTGAAATACATTAAGAGCACTTACGCTATTTTTTGCATTCAAAATATTAGAGTTGTAATTATGGTAACTGCTCCTTTCTTAATTATTTATTGTTTTAAAAAAGACGTATCAATTTTTGAGTTTTGTTTTGTTTTTCAAATTTTATTAAACTACTAATCAGAAAATTGGAATACTGAAAAATGTTTATTATTATAATAAAACAGTTTTTTGCTTGTCATGAAAATTATACAAAATGTCAGTTAATTACACTACTTTTTACATTCAGAAGACAACATGTTTTCGCTCCTGTCAATTTGGGAAATTTGGTAAAAACATTGTTTTTACCAAAAATGTCGTCTTAATATTGTAATAGTTGATGTAACACACCTTAATTACAAAAAAATGTCAGTTACATGACTTATTACATTCAGTAGACGAGATGTTTGCATGCTTTTTTGCTTTCAGAAATGATCTGGCTGAAATAAGCAGCTATATCAGTAAAGGCAAGTTTCTATAATATTTCCCAGTATTTACTAGATTTATTACCTGTAGTCACAATATATTTTTATGCCCCCGAAGGTGGGCATATAGTGATCGCACTGTCCGTCTGTCTGTCTGTCCGTCTGAAATTCTGTCACACTTTGCATTTAGTTTTCGAAAAATGTGGAAAAACACTTTGTGTTTAGGTTTAGAAAAATGTGGAAAAAGAGGGCATATGTCATCCTATGGTGACAAGCCTTGTTCATATTCATTTCTTTGGTATACCTTTTCAAACATAATTTTCAGCTTCAAGTATGCAATAGTGTAAAATGTCATCAATAAATATATAGTTGTAGTCAAGGTAACTGATAATACAGCAATAATTTTTCACCTGATCTCAGAGACTTAAATCATGCTGACTTTATTAGTTTTATGATAAGTTATATGATATCCTGGGCAAGAAAACCTATGTTCAATAATAGTAGTCATTCTTATAACTTGTGATGGAAAATTAAATCAACAGATATACAAAAATATATATGTTTTCAAGCTGTACTTTTTACTGTATTTTGGAATATTAATTTATAAATGAGGTTTAAAAAAACTTTATTATATTTTTTTAGAAATTTTCCTACTAGGCTTTGTAAGAATTGCAACTTGGAGAACAAATCAGGATGAGAAATATTACCAAGCTCTTGGCTAGGTAGGCACCCCAAATTCATTATATTTATTGCAGTATTTGTTCCAGTTTTATGAATGCCAAAATAAATGAGGTGTTGCAGGTTATGAGAAGCTTGCAGCACTACGAGACATTAAACCAGTCAACGAGCAGCTTCTCCACACAGAGGCAGACTGGTTCATGAAGATTGGTAGGCTCCGTGACTATTTGTACAGATTACATTAAAAAGAAAATGTTTTGTAAAGATACTTACTTTGAGTATCAACCAAATGCACGCATATTAATATTTGACCTTAAAATTTCTCTCAGACTGTCCTTAGTCAAACTGGCTAGCTCAGTTGGCAGAAGGCTGGACTTANTAAATCATTTAACAGTATCATAAATTTGATAGCGCCGATAAACTTTCATCATATTAAAAGCTCTCTGGAGTTCCTAAATAAACGTTCGTTGTTTAAGATTAAATAACTCTTACCATCTTGGGAATGGTGGATGACGACATACAAAGTTGTAGGTTTAATAATAATTATGAATAAAGTGATCAATTGAGCTTATGAGAGCTGTCTATAAACGATCTGACCAGATCATAACAGATACAGATGTTTGTTTATCGGCTCTATTTATACCTGTCGCTAAGCACTTAGGATTTAGGATTCTGCGCACTAACCAATGAAAATGACTTAGGAATATATCAACCAATCAAATGCATTTAGGAATCCCTAATCCTTAAAACAGTTCTTTAGCGGCGACTAGTGACTCCGAATAGATTTTAAAGATTGTAAACGATGCCCCCAGGGTGTCGATTACAAAACAATTGCCTGTACTCTTGAGATAGGTAGTGAATTATCTATACGACACGATCATTCTGTTTTTTTAAATCATGTTAACGAGTGGTATCATACAATTATGGGTCGTTTGTCAAGATACGGTTGCAATATATTATTTTTTTTTTTGTCTAATTGAGCAATTTGAGGTTTACCTCATGGCGATATCGCATCGCTGGTACTTATTACTGTAATACCGTGCTGGCTAGTTTTTTGTCTCCTGTGTACAATATTGTGTTGTAGAGATAAATGGTGTCTTGCCCAGTACAGATTTAGGGTCAAATAGCTTGGTGTTGAAACATGTTGTTTTATTCATCCCTAATGTCCCGCGGAGGACAACGAATGAGCAAATGCATTTCACAAATTAAAATTTAAACAATGTTGTTGTCGTTTTCTTTATATAAAGTGTCATAAATGCAGGTAAGAGTAAACCACCTTATATTTTAAATATAAATAAATACCACGGTTTTAGAAGATAAAACGTGAAATAGTATGTAATAAGGATATTCCAAACAAACAAACAAAATATTTATTTTAAAAAATACCGTTTTCCGTGGGATAATTTTTTCCAATTACTAGATCGTTAAGAACATAAAGGTATAAATACGTAGTCTTCTAAGAACAAAGTTATATTCCGAAACTGAATGCCCTGAAACAGTGAGCAATATTGTAGATGCATGTATGCTGAAGAATTGATACGCTCGGGTATCTCTTCCCACGTTTAAATTTCCCGGTAGTGGGTTTGTCAAAACCAATAAAATAAAAAAGCCTACTCACAAACGATGATGTATGCAATATTAAACACACTTATATGTTCATAATTTTATGTTGCTGATACTTTTTTCTGTAATTCACTTTAAGTTTATTGATTCTTAAACGGATTTAAATTGCAATTTTAAAGGAAGATGAAGCTGTAAAAAGATATTTTAAAAAATCCGGAAGCTCGCGCGGTAATGACGATCCTGAAAATAAGTGTGTTGACAATAAAGATATGTAATAAACTCATAATCATAAAACCGCGAGAGTGTTTGATACAGACTGCATTAACGATTCAGCTGTGATCACATCGGAATGTGGCCGACGTTAAATTTACATTTGAGTCGCGCTCTGTGAAAAGGGGGTTAAATGCATGTGCGTAAAGTGTCGTCACAGATTAGCATGTGCAGTCCGCACAGGCTGATCAGGGACGACACTTTCCGCTTTAATTGTATTTTTCGTTTACAGGAAGACTAGTCTTGACAAAAATCCAGTTTAAGCGGACAGTGTCGTTCCTGATTAGCATGTTCGGACTGCACAGGCTAATCTGGGACGACACTTTACGCACATGCATTAAAAGCCCCTTTTTTACAGAGCGCGGCTCATATATAATGACATATCAAACCTTTTTTAGCTTGAATTTGTATCGCCATATGAAAATAATAGCTTGTTCATTTATGCTTATATTTATTTGTATAGAACATGCAAGGTAATTGGAAAACAAGTTATTGCAAAATTGTCTATAAACATTCTCCCAGATAAATGCATGTCTTGCTGAATGCATGCTGTTTATTGATGCTTCTGATGTTATTTACGTCAATGCATATTCTACCTTGATTCCGATGTTATATGATTTTATCATTTGTTGCATTTGTGTTGCCGTTTTGTTTATCGTTGTTGTTGTTTTTGTGTCGTGTCTTTATATCGAAAACTGGTATCAATAAGTATTAATTACATTTTTAATTAATATGTAGAAACAAAAATAATTAAGCGTTTAAGGTTCGTCCTCAACAGTACATAGAATATATGAGCTAAAAGCA
This sequence comes from Dreissena rostriformis, assembly GCA_007657795.1. NCBI lineage: Eukaryota > Metazoa > Mollusca > Bivalvia > Myida > Dreissenidae > Dreissena > Dreissena rostriformis. Next base: position 441 of record VMBQ01000964.1, on the reverse strand, counting down.
CAATAGGTAATTTGTAATACAGATATTCGCTTTGAGATCTTGTGTTAATTTTGGATACAATCGTGCCGTTCACTTTAAGAGGTGTATCAGCACCATGTGAGACAGAACACACATTTGTTGTATGTTGCACTATGCTTCATTAAAATGGTTTTCCTAAAATGAGATTTAAAATTTACTCCTCAACGCGTATTGTTCGGCACAATTTATTAAAATGTGTTTCGTATAATATTTTATAATAAACAAATGAAAGTCAGACCGCATTGACTTGTACTAATTTTCTGTGATTGCGACACTTACTGCACTTTGTCGATAGGGTTTGATTTTGTTTTGTTTGTTTTCGTTTGTTTATTGTTAAATATCATACGGGTAACACCTTTAAATAAATTGTGCCGAGAAATACGTGTTTCAGTAGTAAATGTTATATCCCTTTTTAGGATGACC
>VMBQ01000963.1:184941-231466 GCA_007657795.1 Dreissena rostriformis | reverse complement strand
TTTGAAATGTGTTACAGTAAACGTGCATTATATTCATGTTTCTACTACTTGTATTCAATTGAAACTTCACTCATGCGTTTGGGATATTGTGTGAGGTAACTGACAAAGTTCCATAACGCTGACCTGTAATTTAGTAGATTTTAACCTCTTTTTGTACTCTGGATAAATTTTGCGTGCAAAACCTTCATAGCTTTATATCTACAACAGATATTGAAATACAACTTGACCTATAAGCTCATGACCTTTATGAACATTTGAACATAGCTTTGTGGGGGACTCTATTTGGGTCTTGTGGGGTCAAGATCATTGTTACTAAAATAGAAAGACAGTTTCCACTCAATAACTTGTGAGTGGAAAAAAAGGTATACACCCAACTGTTTGTGCGAGCATAATTAGCAATAGTAGATGATTTTAAGATGACATTATAGAACCAGGACTCTATTTAAAAATTATTACCATTAATTTGAATAGTGGTTTATATTTTGAGAATGGTGTTGCCTTGGCAGTTTACTGTGAGCGCAAGTTTTAGAAGAAATAAATACATTGATAAATAAATGTGTCATAGTGTCGTTGCTTGTTTTCAGATTGCCTCCAGCGTCCTTCTGTTTGAATTGCGAGGAGATCATGACAAGCAGGCCAAGAAGAGGTTGAATGACTTCAGAGAGGCTTTTCCTAATGAAGTAATATTACAATAAGAAATGGTTAGAGACATACAATGAGTGTACACCTTATTTTAGCCCATTCATTGAAATCACTTAAATTGGCGGGATACGATGATGGTGCAATTTCAATCGTGGACACATTCGCACAGTGTTCAATTCGCACAATCTCAATTTTGATTTTTGTTTATCGAACTACGTATGCACCAATGTTTAGTTGCAACGCCAATCTTGCTAAACGCGAATGGAATAAACCATTATGACAGCCTATTCATTGATATGATCATGTGCCCCGGTGGGTATTGGAATAGGCTTTAATTGTTTGGGGTCTACGTCTAATAGGTTTCACATAATTAATTATATACACAGAAAATTGTTCATCACAACTGTCAATATTTCTCACTGCACTCTACATTAAACTTCTTTTTATTAGACACCCCTAATGGTCATGCATTTGTGCGATGCGGGCGCAAAAAGCGCATTAAAATATACCTCCGCAAAAATTATTGATTCCACAGTATTGTATGATACACTTAGTGTCGAACAGATTCCTTTTGCTGCTCTGTGTGATTGAATGGAAAGGCATTTAAGAGTTATATTATGAATTGACATTTTTATAATGATAAACGTTTTTGAAGATGTCTGATAATTTGAGTGAGCAATGTGTTACACCAACATTGCAAAACATAGATGCTTCCATCTGTTGAAGCTAAAATATTCTGATAAAACTTACAATTTATTGTTTGTTATTTTTCAATTTTAGATTTTATCTGTGTCCCCTTACCAACAGGCAACGGTGAGGCACCGTTTCACAAAAGAGACATCCCCTAACAAACTATCTGAGGCGTTACTCTTACGTAGAAAACGGTCTTCAAATTTGGTAAGATTAAGCTTGTTTTAACATGAACAATGTGTTTGAACTTGTTTCACATCTTTTACACAAAAGTCGTCCAATTATAGTTTCATGTTTTAAATCAGTTGTCTTTTCCAACTTTTAAAGATTAGATTGTTTGGACTCGCACTTTGGTTACATGTGGTATCATACATGAACACAAATATGTTGGTTTTGAAACATGTTAAACTTGGAAAATTTAAATGTATATTTAATGACTGTATATCAGTTATTTAATTACCAGAATGAATAATTAATTAACTGATAAGGCACATTCTCTTAAAAGGATCTCAAAATATGTACAATATCATCATTAACTATTACACTCATATGTTATTTATTTTAAAATATTTATTCCATTTATTTTTGACGAGCACTTATTAAGTGTTTGTTGCCAGATGTGAATCTGTTTTACTGGAATACTTAACTGGTCTACAAGAAAATATATACATTAAGAAATATATAATTACTATGATAGCAAATAATGTAAGATAAGTAATTTGTGTTTGTAGGTTTGTGAGCCATACTATGACTCGAGTATCCAGGAGGCCTGGGCCATGGGTTACACTGGAAAGGGTGTTACAGTGGCAGTCGTTGATACGGGCATAGAGGTCCACCATCCAGATCTGGTGAAAAATATGGTGGGTCCTCATATTGAACTATCTCTGCTTTCTTTTGTTAACATACGTTTTGAAATTTTCAATTCAATAGAATATGTTTGGCCAGCAAGAGAAACAAATATTGGTGGATACAAATACAAACTACATTTAAAATTGTTTTTGACTAAAATAAAAAGGTTTTATTAATGACAGTTCTGGCGTAAAACAATAATTATTAATAGTGACATTATATCAGTTTGATGATGGCTTTTGTATATGTTCTATTGTGCAAACATTAAATAGCTTTCGTTGTCCATTTATTGGGTCGAATCATTACCACCTGGCCTTGTATCAAACACATCATATCCTTGTAAAATGAAGGATACAATATTAATTATCCCACTTTGACTCAAATTTGTTCACGTTATGTTGATTAATTTTCGGACACACATATTATTTTTTGCTGAAGTTTTAGCCTGAAACACACAAAATGTTATAACTCGGTCAGCATGAACTTGAATGCACCCTTTTAAAGGAAGCATAATTATTCCTTTGGGGGTTTGTGGACTCGTGGTCATGGTATAATTTGTTTTTGTTTTTGTTTTTACGTAGTACTTATAGTTTAAGTTTTAGATTTTATTGTGTCAATAATTGTCTTATAGCTATACACATAGGGTAGTTTTATTAGTGTCTTGTTGATCTTTCTAATCTAGGGTTACTGTGCATGTTTTTTACGTAGTACTTATAGTATAAGTATAATAGAGTAGTTTTATAGTATAATTGAGTAGCTTTGATCGATTTCTTTTGAAACTGTGTTGCAAAATGTATTCGTATCTGCGATACGTCAAATGTTCTTATGTAAAGCGCCTTTGAACGTGCACTCTTGTATGAAAAGGGCGCTTTATAAATCCGGTATAATAATAAAAAAAAAAATAATAATAATATGAACATGTTTTTAGTGTAAATGACACTCAATGCATAGAAAGCATAAAGAATATCTCTGACAACACATATTTTGTACAGATTTTTTTTCTAAAATTTAAGGAATTGTCAGGTATTAGTGCATAGAAAAGACTTGTGCACAAAACTTTATACTATTAATATATCCATGACATTTTATTTTTCAAAATGGATTGCTTCTAACTAGTAAGTTCCCTTTATATTTCAGAATATAAAGCTGTCATTCAGTTTCATCGACAAGAACCAAAGTTATATTACGCCACAGAAAACACATAATTACAAGGAATTTGATGACGTTACAGTGTAATATATTTATGGTTACAGTCAAACAAACAAAACTTGTTGAGTATATTTTATTGAGGATCCAATTTTTTACATCATTAAGTACTTTTCATTTGTAGTTTAAAGTGTAGATATTATTGTATAAAAAATTAAAAAATCAAGACAACCTGAATAAAGAAACTCATTTACCACAGTGTAAATGAGACAGATAAAGTATTGATTTATAATATTTATGTTAAACTGTCAATGTCAAAGTCAGTGGTTACTGTTGCTAGCCTTAAACTGATATTTAATGATTATTATGCATATGAATGTTATCAATCCAGGGCTATGTTACATCTTTCAGGCATGGTACGCTTTGTGCTGGTGTCATAGCGGCAGAGAAAGGCAATGGTGTTTGTTCAGCAGGAGTCGCATTCAATGCAACATTAGTGGGCAAGTTTTTGTTGTTATTGAGATATATATGGTAGCATAAGAATAAAACGTAAAACTTGCATGTAATCACCATTGCCAAAAAGACATATTGCGGGACTCAAGCTCAAAAATAATGGTCACAATTTGAGAATTATGACTAAGCTCTATACATAAATACCTTCTATTGAGATCTGGCCTAAGATTGCATCTGGGGTGGGTATATTTAAGGTCAAGACCAATGTTACTTAGCACTTAATATAGTTTGCACACAATAACTTTATAACAATAAAGCTCATGTGATAAAACCTGATTAATAATTATATTATATTGACACATTGCTTGGGAATGCATCAATAATGGGTGGAGTCAAGAAACCGTCATTGTCACTTAGAATTTATAAAACTTCTGTTTTAAACATTCCCAAGATTTAGAGTAAAGTCTATGTTTCTTGTTCATAAGAGAATATCTTACAACACGAATACTCGTTTTATCTGTTTTTACTGTTTTGATATTTTCAGCTTTAAAAGTTTTTGGCATCAAAGAAAATTATTTAGAACTTGGGCTCTGGGAAGGGAAGCAGTTTAACTACGACAAGGTCCACCTTGCTTTGCAACATAAAAGGGATGAAATCGACATTTACTCCTGTAGCTTCAATGTCGAGGAACCATTTATTAGAAACGAACTTCTTACAAAAACTGTGCTTCAGCAAGGAGTGGAGAAGGTTTGTAATATGAAAAGATTGATGTAAGTTTTAAAATGACATAACACTAAATCTAACCGACTTATTATCATACCGCCCTCAGACCAGGATATACCGGATTCAGTATGGACGTTTGCTTGTCTTTCAGTACTCACACACTTGTTTGGCAAATTGCGTCTAAACTTTGCAACATATAACAATCAAATCAGCATGCGTTATTCCTGGGGTTGTTCCTATGCAATTTTATTATAATATTTGCTGAGGATTTACATAGTTCTTCTGTGCTATGTCATCATATAAAATACAAATTTATAACATACTTAAATAGTAAGTTCTTTGTCTTATCTAGGAAAATCAGGCAAAGCTCACATTAACTATGACATCATGCTCAAAGGTTGTCAATACAGCACCAGACTAATTAACAGAGTGCAATTTTACTGACCCTCGGTGATTCTGGAAGAAAATCTTATTGTCACTTCTGTAAACTAGAGATTGATCATTTTGCTTATTGATTGCCAAATCTGCATCTATATGATCATATGATCCCAGAAATAAAAATGGACTAGCCTGCAAACCTTGTATTTATATTTTAAAGGATTAACATCAGCATTTTGTTTGTCTGGAAAAGTTAAAACAAAGACGTATTTTCCCGTTTCAGGGTAGACACGGTAAGGGAAGCATTTATGTCTTCTCAGCGGGAAATTCTGGTGATGACGCCTGGATACATGACCGAAATCTAGAAACATTTGCCAACAGCATCTTCACTCTGGTTTTCAACAGTATGGGTATTAATGGAAGTCGTCCCACATACATAAGGAAAGGAGCCTGTATTCTTGCCGCAACAGTCGGCGATCATAAGCTGCTAACTGGGGAAAATTTGGTAAGTATTTAAATAGCACAGATGGCCGAAAGGACTGCGATAACCGTCTTTCAAACATGCATTTGTTGAACATGGAATGATTCATTTCAAATTTCGAAAAGTTCAAATTTAAAGGTTTTAGGTAAAGACATCACCTTGTGAAGAGATTATTAATATTTCTAATAATATGTTAAACAAAATAATCACAATCATATCATGTTTAAGTGAGGTTAATTACTGCAAAATCATTTGCATTCGTTTGCATAACATTTCGTGTGTTGTTGTTTTTTTTCAAAAATGACTATTTGGTGGACACATAAATTGCGGATTTCTGATTTTGTAAACAAGAGGCCCATGAGGGCCTGAATCGCTCTACTGGCTGGAATGTCAATGGAATGGAAAGTCAACATGCAAGGGAATACTGAAAACACAAATCCTTTCATCCTTGCCACATGAATTATCAGATGGCTTATATTTTATTTAATTTTAAATTAATAATTGCAACCAATTAAACAACCTACTTAAACGCCTCGGACCAATACAAATTCAAGGGGAGATAATTCTGGACTTTTTACTCTGATGTTACCCATTTTCAATAGGGTGCGAGTCCTCATTAATATAAAGACACTGAACAAGTTTGAAAAGAATCAGATGAAAACTGTGGAGTTTATCGCGTAAACAAGAAAAAGTCTTACGCACGCACCGACGCACGCACGGACGGACGGTCTAATGTAACCCATTTTCAATAGGGTTCGAGTCCTCATTAATATAAAGACACTGAACAAGTTTGAAAAGAATCGGATGAAAACTGTGGAGTTTATCGCGTAAACAAGAAAAAGTCTAACGCACGCACGCACGGACGGACAGTCTGATGTAACCCATTTTCAATAGGGTTCGAGTCCTCATTAATATAAAGACACTGAACAAGTTTGAAAAGAATCGGATGAAAACTGTGGAGTTTATCGCGTAAACAAGAAAAAGTCTAACGCACGCACGGACGGACGGACGGTCTAATGTAACCCATTTTCAATAGGGTTCGAGTCCTCATGAATATAAAGACACTGTACAAGTTTTAAAAGAATCGGATAAAAACTGTGGAGTTTATGGCGTAAACAAGAAAAAGTCTACACACGCACGGACGGACGGTCTAATGTAACCCATTTTCAATAGGGTTCGAGTCCTCATTAATATAAAGACACTGAACAAGTTTAAAAAGAATCGGATGAAAACTGTGGAGTTTATCGCGTAAACAAGAGAAAGTCTAACGCACGGACGGACGCACGCACGGACGGCAGACGGACGGTCTGATGTAACCCATTTTCAATAGGGTTCGAGTACTCATGAATATAAAGACACTGAACAAGTTTGAAAAGAAAGGATGAAAACTGTGGATTTTATCGCGTAAACAAGAAAAAGTCTAACGGACGCACACACGCACACACACACGCACGGACGGACGGACGACGGAAACCACACCATGACATAAGCTCTTCCGGCCTTCGGCCAGTAGAGCTAAAAAACAATTATTGAAATTTGCGTAGGTAAGTCATAAATTTGTATAAGATGTATCCGCGGTGAAGTAGTCACTATATGAGGTGGGCCATGTTTATCACATGCCAATTAACTATCACATTGTTATAACAAATCAACCTAATAATAATCAATGTGTTTTTATTTCTCTCTATTAAAGGAACATAAACTATTTCAATCATTTGCTGTAAACTTTCACAGCTTGTGAACTTTATATGTAGATAAATATATTTGGGGAAAGCTTGGCTGCGACCATTTTTTGTAAAATTATGACTCTTTGTCATTTTCTCACTGTATAATATGTATGAAAACTTAATTGTGGTGGCTACTACTCTTAAACGGGTTTGTGAATTGATTAAAAATTTCACAGATGAACAGCAACAATGTTAGTATGAGGATGAAAAGGAATTAATTTTAGCTGTAGTCATTTGGGGAAGTATGGCCCTTTTTTATCAATGTTATTGAGTAAATAATCATGTTTTTGTTTTGAAGTAACGGGTGTTTTTTTTATTGACGGTGGTTTTAATAAATTAATGTTGTAGGAGCATTAGTGTCTTTGACATATCTTATATGATATACATTTGTAGCTCACCTGAATATTCCATGGTCATAGTGAGCTTTTGTCTGGTGTTTGTCATTTCTGGTGTTTTGTCTTCCATCAACGCATACATTGTAAACACTCTTCTAGAGTCACATTTATTTTTCAAATCCTTATGAAACTTGGTAAGAACAATGGTGGTATCTTTGGAAATAATATATGTCTAATTACACCAAGAATAGTTTGAAAGTTGGCCACGTGCGGTAAATTACCAGGTAACCAGTTCAATTGAAAGATAAAGCTTGTCAACAATATATAAGTAAAAATTGTTGCCAAGCAATAGCTTGCCTCAAACATTAATTTGTGTCCCAATGAGTATGCCCTCTTTTTCAACTTCTACATATGTACATATTACAAAATGCGGTATAAGGGGTATTCTTCGCCACAATTGTGACAAACTTTAGTTCATATTTATTTGCCAGTGTATATTGGAGAATATAAGATAATTTTTACAAATCAGAATTTGAGTAACCTTAGGCTCAAGCAACAAGTGTGTACACTTTTTATGTAATACATGTACTTTTGTGTGTTTGTAGAGGACCACAAGTCACACAAATGGCTGTAAAGCATTTTCAGGCTCATCAGCGGCAGCTGCTAGAGCTGCAGGGTCCATAGCTCTCATGCTCCAGGCTAAGTAGGTATCCTGGTTAGTTTTTGTATAACCCACATGTACAATGTCGTGAATGTCATGGCAGGAATGTTCTTAAGGTGGTCTTTAACCAAATTTATATATTCAATATCGTTGACAGTATGGTTGCTGTGGCGACCAAATGGTTAAACAAAAATAGTAAACATTGAAAATCTACAGATCAGAAACCTGGATCTGGATTTCTGAACAATGTTCACAGAATTGTACCTAAGGTAACCGTCAACCATACTTCTCAAAATTATTTTGATTTGTTCAAGTACCTGGACTATGTACATTATGGCATTTTTATTTTGACACAAACGTTCTCTTGTTACAAATGTACCGAATTCCTAAATATTATTATGCTCCATTTGATTCTGCAAGGTATTAGTTATCATGCAAATTGGTTGACCGTTCATGCGAATTGATATGATGGTTATTTATGTGGAAATTAGTACGCATTTGATTTAAGATAAGCATGTTAAATGTCAAAATAACAGCGGATTGTAACACGAACATGTGTCCCCACAGGATATCTAGAGAACTCTCTGAACTACAATCATCTTAATTTGGTACGCTGGTTGCTTGGGAAGAACGGTTAAGGCCTATTCCTTTTTACGTCAAAGCTTGCAGTGGCTTTTAACACGAAAGTTGTTATTGCACAATACGTAGAGAATGCCCATCAACATTTTAGTTCAGCAGGTCAAGCAGCAAGGTCATATAAGATAAAAGTTGTTTTCTCAAGAGACTAATTTGTTTCAACAAAATATCTAAATAATGCTTCATTTACAATCAATCAAATTACTGTGATTGTTATTCCTCCAAAATGTAGGAAGCCTATTAATTTTTAGGTCAACCGTTCAAAGGTCAATGTCAGAGGGGCTTGTTAAATGAAAATAAAATGAAAGCCATTTCCAATCAATGAGTAGAGATCATAGGATCATATTAATTAGCATTCTGGTTAGTATTTATGGAATGACGACCCCTATCAACTTTTAGATAAATGGCAAGTCATTCATAATAAATGTTCTTTGTGTCACTCTCTCTCAGCTTTGTACAAAGTAACTTTGCTTAAGTATACTGGAATCAACTTATACTTCTGGACTCATCATTTTGTATTGTTAACATGTTACTTAAAATACGTGTGACAATCCGCAGTTCGTGGTGGCCCTTATTTTGCTTGCTGACTCAAATGTAATGCAAATTATTAACACTCAAAGTCAGTGATAAAATTGCGCTTTTCAGTTCAAATCTAACCTGGAGAGATGTTGCCTATATCATAGTGCACACGTCTTCACTCGATGCTGTCAAACATGGGCAACAGCAAACCAATGGGGCTGGCTTGAAATGTATGTAAAGCAAGAGTGTTAATTTTTGCTCAAAAGCTGGGTTGTCTAATAATCATAGTTGCGAAAAAGCGGAACTCCAAATAATATGTGAAGGCGTTAATACACAATTAAACTGATTTAACAAAGATATATTCTATTAAAGTAATTAAAAACACGTAACATATTTAAAATTAAAAATGTGTGCCATTAATGTACATGTTTAATATACCCAAATAAACTTACGGCAGTGTCTTAAATTAAACAAATCCGACATGATCTAGATGCTCAAAATAACTTAAAGCAAAATATAATGTAGCACTTTCAGTATGGCATGTCAAAACAATGTGTTCACATATTTTGCAAGAAAGATTGTATGACTCGTGCATGTAGTTGTTCTACATTTCAGTTGATTCTTACTATGGGTTTGGTCTGCTCAATGAAACAGCCATGGTCCTGAAAGCGGAGGATTGGGAAATGGTGCCTCCACTTATAAATAGGACGTTCCGTGCCACTATGATGTATGGAAAAATGGGTTATTAACTTACTTTTCTACTGCCAAGTTTAAATTCAAAGAGTATATACTAGTATAAAAGATAATAACCATTTAACTTCTCATCATAGGGACCCCGGGACATGAAATATAAGATAATAACTGATAGTAAATTGTGTATTATGTGAACATCTAGATAGTTAAGATTGTTTGCCATACTGCAATGTGAGGTGTATGTATGAAATCATGTTTTAACTATTGTTTATAATGAATAATTTTAAAATTTGATATGTTTCTCCCTAATTTTTGCCATAAACATATGGTATGGTGTATGGTTAGCGTAATAGCGGCGACCTAACGTTCAAGAATTCATAAAAAAGTAAACATGCTGTACAACAACATTGCACGTTAACGATGTGTTTGTATAATGCTATTTATTTTAGACAAAATATCAATGATCACGTCAAGTCAAAAGTACAAGTTCAAGAATGCAAACCATCTTCAAATAAGTGTGTTTCAAATGTGGAACAAGTCTCAGTAAACATTACATTTTCAACTGATGAAGCTAGTTTTAAAGAGACTGATATCATATTGGTATCCCCATCTGGAACAAAGAGCTTCTTATTGAATCATTATGTAGGAAATACAACATTTGACTACAAAAAGTCAGTCAATGAAACATGGAGCTTCTCTTCAGTTCATTGTTGGGGTGAACATGCAGCAGGTGAATGGACCATAAAAGTACAACACAAACGATTGACAAAAATATTCAGTGAGTATTTGCTTTAATCCTCTCACAGCCTTATAAATACATATATAGTATTACACATATTATTTTCATGGTAAACATTTGCGCGGAAATGTTATTGTATGCAATAAATTATCAATTCTATAGAATTATATATTGTGATTGAGATATTGTATAAGTGCGGTATATACATTTTCAGTAGCCAAGTATATTATTTTCAATGCAGTGTTTTGTGTTCAGAATATAATTATTGTACATTTACAACATGCAAAATGTGTCGAATGGGCTATCTCAGGTTGGTAGAGCGCTAGACTTCAAATCCTAGGATCGTGGGTCCGAATTACAACCCGACCACATAACTTGTGTAGGGATTGGTCATGAATTCCTTTCTGCTACTGATAAGCATTGATGTCGATCTCTCTTCAGATTGGAAGTTTGTGCAGCACCATGCCGAAATTACATTATTTGGGGTTTGTGAGATTTGCAACGCCAGCTTATTTGAAGAATTTGTTTCAAGTTCCTTACATCAAAAGATATTTTATGTTTATGAACAAATGCCAATACATACTTGGCTGCAAGTGGCTGTATGCACGATTGTTGTAGCGATATTGACCATAATATTCCTTTACCTTTACCTTTTATTCCATTACTTTAATCTTTTTTCTAAGATTACATTTGTGTTCAACCCATTTAAATGGCCAATACAAAATCAGAAAGTGATCCCCATTTCCACCCCACCGAGTCAATGAATGACCATTAAAGTGACATCGGAATGGAACCTTGACCCACACCATCATATATGGGATCCAAACGTCGATTTGGTCTAGATTTACATGGCTGGAGTTAGTTCCAATACCCCTAATTATGGGCCACGGCTACTCTTTATTTAAATTGTGCATACAACAGGATGTAAGTTTAAGACATCGAATCGCAAATCTGTGAACAATTTCTTTTAAGCCAAAGTTGCATCTGAATGTGTCCCATGTTATATTTTGCTCAGTCAGTCATTTCGTGTTTAAAACTTGCTTATGTAAGTCTTTTTGGTCATGAACATGGAAAAAATATAAGAGCTACGTGTCAATTCACCTAAAACACGGCCAGTAAGGGGTGCAAATTGTGTTTGATTGTCTTTGTATAGGATGAAAACAATTATGTTAAGCTTCATTAAATATGAATAAAGCTACGATGAATACTGCATGTGCCTCTTTATCCCTTCATGAGAAAATAACCTGTGATTAGAATATTGTTTTATGGGACAAAGCGACAATTAAGCTTTACAGTGTAATTTTGTCCATGTGTTGTTATTACCGGTATACTTCTTTGTTTCATGTTATAAAGTATTGAATTTTTTTGTATTGTTGTTTTCAAAACACACACTTAAATTGTTTGATAGAGTATTAGATAAGTGTTAAACATTATTCGTTTTACAAAGCCATACTAGATGCTGCAGAATCAGACTAGATTAAGTAAAAGCACTTTATTTTACAAAATCGCCGATATTTATGACTGCTGCTATTGAACATTTTATCACGATACAGTAAGCATATTCATCTTGTTTATTAAGTCATACATAAGCCATGTTGTTTTGTTAAACTCACCAAAAGTTGGGAGCATACGCTTTGTCCTTCCGACCGAATTATAATTTTGAAAGATTTTAGTCCGTCGTGACATCCGTCACGCTTTCGTTTCCATAGAGAATTTGAACGAATACTGAAATGATTTTCGAATATGTTCATATTTCATTGTTCGAATATTCGATCTTTAAACTTTCGATCCAAATGTCCGGACTTACGAACGTCCGGAACAAAGGACTGATTGCCGCAAATACCACTATAAATCGTATCTCATATGCATGGTGGCAAAAAGGATATTGAAAACGATAATTTATTATTCTATTCGTCATTTGTCACTCAGAATGTTTAATTGTAATAATCTATAAGACATTTCTGGTAAGTGTAACCGTAATCCTTATTTATTTTAATACTTAACTAAATTGCACGCCTTCGTACTATCACTTCAGCGCATGAACCTATGAACATACAGCTGATTTGAAATGAACGCTCACGATTCCAAATAAATTGATACTTATTGCAAACCAAACAAATTAAATTCGTTAAAATATCAGTAACTAAATTCTGATTAGATAAACATGGATTTAATATATGAATATAGCAATAAACAAAAAATTGGGCATTTGAAGATAACGCAAGTCGGGTTGCCTATTTTGTCTTAATTGAGAGATGCTGAATTGCAAATACCATGTCAATTATCATGGAACAATAAATTACCCGTAAATACGGTGGAATAACATACTTGCAAACTGACAGGCAAATCCACTAAAAACACTACGCCAAACACCCTCTAGAATGCCAATTATCAGATACGCTTGACTTCCCCGTCGCCGCTAACACTTTGTCGGAATCGGCAGGCAGGGCTCTCAGTGGGATTTTAAATAAAGCTAAAACAATACACGGACTTACGTTTACCGTATACACCAAACGTTATAATAGCAGTGTTATTCCTGTGATGGATTATAGTTCAGGGGTTTAAGAATACAAAACATACTCGAAATGTGACACAATACAACATAGGGCGATTCGAGCCTTCTTTGGTGTTCATAAGAGCGCCTCAAATATTGTAATAAAAGGGCAACGTGAGGTGGCAGGCTACTACTGCAAGACACTATATATGGATGCTGCGCGTGCGCGATCGCATTGTTAAGATGCCACTCGATCGAATTGTTAAGAGACCACTCGAACAGTGTCCGCGTATGGTGTCACTATATCCTTTAATTAACTAACACGAACCAATCCTGCAAATTAACTGAACATTAACGCTCATAATTATGTTATAACAGCTATAGGATCGTTCAGAGTTAAACAGACATTTATTCTTCATAACAAATCTATCCATTTATAAGCTAATAAAACGGACTAGAACTTTGGAAAACGTGTCAACTGTGAGCAATGAATGTATTGGAAAACAAACACTGCTTATGTAAATTAACTGATAATGAGAATGATACAATATAAGGGAACTTACTGCAACACAGTCATGAATTGAACTAAGCGAATTATCTCCTTTGCTTACAAGATATTATTATTGAATATTGTGTAAGCATTGATATACCTGGCTTTTTAGCATTAACATATCAACATTAAATTTCGGGAGGAAATTCAAGCCAAAATAATGGATTGTTTGACTGACTATTTTCTTGCAAGTTAATTAGAGAAAAAGAAGACGTTCAGTTGTTTTTCCGCTGTCCACCCAGACAAGCATATGCTTGTTTATTTGTCCGGGCCTACAATTAAGCTGTTCGAAATAATGTATCACTCTACTTAAGATCATTTGTGTATGCTTTAATCTATAATGCTTCAATGTATGAAGCCCTCAAAGTTCCATTCGTCCGATATAATAATCCAGTCAGTATTTATGGAATTATTTTGCAATTTTCCTAAACTCTTTCATGTCCCGATGTCAGTTGATTCTGCCTTTGATTGGTTTACGGTATTAATGTGTTACTCTTCTTGTTATTACTTTGCAAAACAACTTGTGGGTAAATGCATATAAAACAGATTGTAAAATCAATGTTTGTCTTAAATATGCTGGAGCAAATATATACATGACTGCTTATTTATTAAATGTGTTGCAAATCATAGCTTAAGATATGTAACACTATCATATTACAAACACAATAACTTAAGATGAAGACAACATTGCATTTTGCGTGTCGGTTAAACTTTACAAGGTCACTATAAGATATCTGGTTTACGCTTGCTTTTAAAAGCTAAATTTAAACATGAATGTGTAGAGATGTACAGGGCTTGTATTCATTTTCGATACAAAATGAAATTTAAAGGTGTTATGACAATTTATGTGTTTTTGAAGTTTGTGGACTTAATAGTGATAATTCGTTCGGAGGAAACTGTAAAACACTATGCTTTTGAAATAGATTCCCTAAGTCTTGATAAGTTTAAAACTCCGACAGAGACATTTGGATTTACCTATATTACACAGGTATATAATTACATGTACAAAGAGTGTCACCTTTCTAGAAGGTAGCTGTTAATTATATGGTCATAATGTATTATTGACTGATACTCGCATTCTCAAAATATTTTTTAATAATCATAATAAGCAATAATGAGTACATTATGATATAAAATAAATTATGTACATTTAATAATATAAATAATATTAGCTCCACTAAGCTATACTACATATACAAATGTCTGCGTCTGCGTTTTCTTCTGGTTAAGGGTAACGTGCAACATCTCCATATTACTGTTTCTAGTAAAAGCATTAAATTGAAACTTCACACATTTATACAGGGTCATAACATGAGGTCAATCACCAAGTTTCGTAACTCAGACCTGCAGTTTAGCCTAATAATGCTCTTTTTGTACTAAGGAAGTGGTCACGGTTAACGTGCTACATCTCCATGTTTCAAATTCAGGTTTCAATTGAAACTTCACACATGTGTATTGGATTTTTGTGTGATGTCACTGACCAAGTTCCATAACTCTGACCTGCAATTTAGCAGAGTTTTGCTCTTTTTATACGTAGAAAATTCTGGTTAACGTTTGCGTGCAACTACTCCATAGCTCTATATATCCCAACATATATTGAAACAAAACTGTACATGTATTTCCATGGTCATTATGAACATTCACTGACCAATACTTATAGCTTTGACCAGCTTTTTAGCAGGATAATGCCCCTTTTGTTCTTGTAAAAGTCTGGTTTAGGTTTGAGTGCAAGATGAAATGTAGGTTAAGGCTTGCGTGTAACATGTAAAAATATATATGACTATTATATATATGACTATTAGTGATGTTTTATTGAAACTTCAAACATGTTTTGGAGATCATCATACGAGGTTACAGATCAATGCCTATAACTCTGACATGCAATGAGGCAGAATTATGCCTGTTTGTACTTAGAAAATTCAGGTAAACATTGCTTGAAACAACTTGTATCTCTAGCTGACACTGAGACCTAGCATTAGGTTGCATTTGGGGCAAGTTGGTCCCAGGTCACTGTTGCTAAAATACATATATATACACGTTTCGTAACTTCCGTTATGATGGAGATGCTGAAAAGTTGAGTGTACATGTACGTTATATGCTGACCTAATGAGAGATTGCATTTGAGGCAATTGGGGGTCAAAGTCATAGTAACTAAATTTATAAAAACAGTTTCCACTCAATAACTTTAGTTTGGATGGATGTTTTGTGCTTAAACTTTGTTAGTATATAGCTTACAAGTATGCGGACATATCAGCAATTTCTTTCCCGATAATGTTTATGGAGTTTCAATGTTCTTAAATCTATATTGGGTAATTAGACCCCAACACCTCCAACAAGAAACAAACAGAACTGTGTGTAATATCACCCTTCTACACCCCGCTGTTTGGGCGTTCATAATTAGCAGTAGTAGATTACGATGACATTATTTAAACATATATTTTAGAATCATTACCATTTATTTGAATATTGTTGTTGTTTTTTTCGATTGTTTTAAGCTATACTGTTACTAGTTTGCGCAAGTTCTGGAAGAAGCATTGCATTGATAAAAAAAGTTTCATTCGCATTGACATTGCTTGTTTTCAGATTGCCTCAAGCTTTCTTCTGTTTGAATTGCGCGAAGAACATTTTAATCAGGCTTGGAGGTTGGATGACGTCAGGGAGGCTTTTCCTTATGAAGTAAGGTTACACTTTGAAATGGTTGGAGACAATTTCAATCACTGATATATTCGCAAAGTCTTATATTTGAGCAATTTCGAATCGGAAAAGCATGTGCCCTGGTGGATAATGGAATATAATTGTAAGGGGCCTACTTCTGATAGGTTGCGCTAAATTAGTTCAATACACAGATAGTTGTTTATCACATCCTGTCAAGCTGAAACTTTTTCGTTTTTTTTTACCGATGTAGGTACATCTGGCGCACGTTACTCCATATATAAACTTTAAAAAACAAACCGTCAACACTTGTCCTTTTTCTCTACATTACCATTTTTCTTTTAAATTAAACACTCTTATGCTTTTCATGTGAAAAACATTTAATTATACATTGTCAGCAATTTTGGTTGCACTCTCTAGTAGCGCAAAGGATTACCATAACAAAAGTGAAATAATTGCTAAATGAATTTCTGTTGAGTTAGTTTGAAAAGCGTAGTACAGATACAAACTTTCAATTTCAAAATTTTATATTTACATAATTCGAACTCAGCTTCCAATAATGTTCTTTTTTAAATATACAAATTAAATGGAAAATAAAAAACCTTAGGATATCACTCTTTTTGTTAACAAAATGAAATGAAAAGGATGACCATATAGGGAACTATAAACTCTGTACGTGGATTTATGTGTTCCCTAGAGACAACCTGACTTCTGGTAAAATCAATAAATAATATCAGCGGTCATGTATTCGCTTAATGGCGGGAACGTGAAAAGCGCAAACATTAGACTTCCGCAAAAAAAGTGATTCTTTAGTATTGCATGATACACTTGATGTGGTGCAGGTATCATTTGCTGCAGAATGCCACGAAGTGGATACGTACTTAAGAATTTACCCATCAACTGAAATGTTTATGAGGACTAAAGTTATTGAAGATGTCCTAAAATTTGAGAGAGCAACATTGTGCACCAACATTGCTTCCCTTTGTATAAGCTTAAACATCCTGATAATACTAACAATGTATTGCTTGTTTCTTGTTCATTTTTAGATTATATCTGTGTCCCCTTACCAACAGGCCACGGTGAGACACCGGTTTACAAGAGAGACATCACCCAACACACTTTCTGAGGCATTAATCTTTCGTGGAAAACGATCTGCACATTTGGTAAGATTGAGCTTGTATTGTCATTTACCATTTGTGTGAACTTTGTTTACATTTGTTATAATACATGAACACAAAATATTTCGATTTATAAACATTACTAACTTTGACAGTTNTTTTAAGAAAAACAAAGAGTAATGCTTCAAGTATCTTACTTTCTAAACATGAATGAAACTGTTATTTATTGGTGTAGTCAAATGCCTTGTGCACGATACTTGATAATATAGATATCTCCCTAAAACATGCTTTGATTCTAACTTAGTTCCCCTCATATTTCAGAATGTAAAGCTGTCACGTAGTTTCATCGACAAGAACCAGAGCTATATAACGCCACAGAAAAATCACAATTACAAGGAGTATGATGACGTTACAGTGTTAGTTACAGCTTAATATATTTCTGGTTTAAGACAAACAAACTAAACTTTTTGGGTATCTTTTATGTATTTTAACATTTGTACAACATCATAAAGAACTTTTTATGGGTAGTGTAATTTGTATTAATGACTTTATAACAAAAAGCTACCCGAATGACACACATTTGCCACTGGATCAATATTGCTAATTAACTCTCAGTGAATAATATTTAGGTTGTGTAAGCTATTATAGAAATATTTTTTTTGCAATATTTAAACAAAATGATTTTTTTCAAACTAACAGTCACACATTTTAAAAGTACAATTTTTTTCTAACTGATATTTACTATAAATGCATTAATCAATGAATGTGTCAATGCATTCAGGCATGGAACACAGTGTGCTGGTGTTATAGCAGCAGAGAAGGGCAATACCATTTGTTCAGCAGGAGTAGCATACAATTCAACATTAGTTGGTTAGTATTTCTTCAAGTAGAGATACATAGTAAGAGAATTAACATAATTCATCGTTGTTTTTATGTTAAACCAGTGCGAAGTGGACATATTGTGTGATGATTTTTTTGTTTGATAAGTTTATATACCCAAACAATATGGGGGCATTTAGAATCGTGTTTGAGGACATTTCAGAGATTGCATAAAACTTCCATCAACAGCTTCAGGTCAATGTCATACAGGTCAAAGTCAAACATCGTCAAAGTATATTGGCATTTAAAAATAATATATAACCATATGGATCGCTGCAGACGCAGTACCTGTGACTAGCTCAACAGCCAATTGTTGAAGTCAAAGGTAAAAAACAACAGTGTTACCATCCTAGGAGACACATTTATGACTAGATCGTGATGAAACTTGGTCAGAATCTGTATTTTGACAATTTCTAGGCTGAGTTCGATTCTTGGTTATGTGTGTCTTTAGAAAGACTTTGTTACCACTCGTAAAACAACATGTAAGAATCAATGTAATAAAATGTTTGTATTGACAATATCTAGGTAGAGTTCGAAGTCAATGGCATAAAAAACTAGGTCACTAGCAGGGTTTCCACTAGGTCAAAATTGTCTGCAGACAAAATTGACTCACCAAGGCAAAATTCTTCTCATTTTTTATTAATGGAAAATTTATAGCCAAGGGAATGTTTTAAGCCAAATGGGTCAAAATTGTAGCCATCTGCTAATTTGGTGAATGGCAAGAGAAAACTCTTACCAGGTCAAATCTTAGAAAAACTTTGTAGCCACTCAAGAAGCAACATTTATGACTCAATCTGGATGAAACAAAAAATCAGAATGTTTTATCTTCACCATATCTAGGCGCAATTCGAATCTGGGTCACGTGAGAACAAAACTAGGTCACCAAGTCAAACTCATTGATAACTCAATCTTGATGGAACTTGGTCAGAATCTTTAAATTGACAATATATAAGCCAAGTTCTAAGCTAGGTCACGTGTCCACAAATAAGTTCCCCGTGTCAACTTCTAGTTTACTCATATTAACACTCTAGATGCCACATTTACTACTCAGTCATGGTGAAACTTGGTCATTATTTGTATTTATATAACATAAAGGCAAGCTTTTCATATGGGTTTAGTGAGGTCAAAAACTAGATCAGCAGGTCAAGTCTTCAACAAGTGTCTTGAACTCAGGTGAGCTTTTTAGGGCCGTCATGACCCTCTTGTTTCTGTTTAATCTCAGTAATTCCCTTAAATAAGTAATATGACATTTTCTTATGTATTTTATCATTTCCAGATGAGATCTCAAGAACCTACAAACAGAAATCAATTAAACTTCATACGAATCGAATGAACAAGTGTGATAAAAGCTTACATAAAAACCTCATCCTTAAATATGGCTTGAAATTGCATCTGGGAATTGTGTTTTGGGGGTCAAGGGCTAATGTTAAAGGGTTGAGTAACACAAATTCAGCTCTTATTATATTACTTCATTCATAAAACCTCACATTGACACCATGGAGAAGGATTGCGACAAGGCTTTATAGAAAAAAGAGTTATTATCACTTAAAATTTATTAAACTACTGCATAGTTCAACAAGCTTATTGTTACCAATTATTAATATAAAGTCATTGTTTCTTGTCCGTATTTTCTTCACCTGTGCGGGGATTGTGGCGAGGCCCTTCAGACTTTTACGGCATATTGGGATTTGTTTTTCTTAGTTAAGCATGTTCAAATGTGTTTTTCTACTTTGTTTTAAAACATAGTCAAAGGCTTCGCTAAAAATGCTCAATTAGCTTATGCACAAACTAGGTTTTGTGAAAATTGCTGGAATTATTAACAAGAACACCTCTTAAGTACTCATTTGTTGTCCATATTTTGTCTTTTTTACAAAGTTAAGCTTTAATTGAGATGGGAATTTGTTGAATATACTAGTGGCGTATACGTATCTTTTGAGTACTGGAAAGGAACCAAAGTTCAGCCCCAAATTAGCCCTTAAAAAATCACTGTCTTCTTTTCAGCTTTAAAAGTTTTTGGCATTGAAGAACGTTATTTAGAACTAGGGCGATGGCAAGGAAAACAGTTTAACTATGACAAAGTCTATCTTGCGTTGGAATATGAAAGCGACGAAATCGACATCTTCTCCTGTAGCTTCAATGTTGAGGAGCCCTTCATTAGAAACGAACTTCTAATTAGATCAGTCCTTATGGCAGGAGTGGAGAAGGTGTGTTATTAAAAAAAAATGAAATGATAAAACAACACCGGAAAATAAATAACTATTTTCATTAAGTTCATTGGTCTGGAAAAGTTTTTTTATGTTGTTTAACATTTCAGGGTAGACACGGTAAGGGAAGCATTTATGTCTTCTCAGCGGGAAATTCTGGCGATGACGCCTGGATACATGACCCAAATCTGGAAACATTTGCCAACAGCATCTACACTCTGGTTTTCAACAGTATGGGTATTAACGGAAGTCGTCCAACATACATAAGGAAAGGAGCCTGTATTCTGGCCGCAACAGTCGGCGATCATAAGCTGCTAACTGGGGAACCTTTGGTATGTGCTTATATATCCCAATACGATGTTGAAGTTTTGGTTAAATGGTTTATTATAGTGTTTAACTAAACTGTACATAGCTATAATGACAACATTAAACAGCTTTGATCATAAGGTTATGGAACTGGACATAACAGTGTTGGAAACATTTTTAACTATTTTTCTTAAAATTAGATTTACCAATTGTTATGATTGACTTGATTATCAAATATGTATATATGGTACTTCTATGATAGCATTTAAGTTAAAAAAAAATACTATATTCTGTTTGTAGAGGACCACCAGTAACAACAATGGCTGTAAATCTTTTTCCGGTACATCGGCAGCTTCTGCTAGAGCTGCAGGATCCATCGCCCTTATGCTTGAAGCTAAGTAGGTATCATATTTGCCTGTCACTTCAAATGTATGTTTTCTATTTATGAGCTCAAATGAGCTAAGGAAGCGGATCTGTTGCGATCAGTCTCAATCCGGCATCCAAAGTTCTGCATCAGCATTTTCTTTCAAATTAAACTTGCAGGTGGATTTTGACCCGACTTGTCAGGAGTTTTCCTAGGATTTCGGTACCAAATTTTTACCAATGTGGTTACCATTTCAAGCAAAAACTTAAAATAACAAGCACACTTTGACAATATTTTCTTAAAACCAATTATTAGATTTCAAAATAGTTTCCTCGCAAATGATCCTAGAGTGACCATTTTCCAATTTCCACGAACCTATTTTGATTCTTTAAAATCATGGTTGTCATGAAATCAGCTTTTCATATATGGTTAAATTTTCCATTTTGAAACTGATAATCAGATTTAACAATTATTTTTTAAATGTTCCTCTACCAAATTTCTAAACAATGTTTGGATTCTTAAAAAAAATGTACACTAGGGGCTGGCAGTTTTCCTCAGATGGCTATCTTAAAAACTTTAAAAACTATTGCTCAGAAAATGTCCTAAAGTGACCCTAAACCATATTGCTAAAATATATTTAGATTTCTAAGAAACATTGCTGCAGGGGTGTGGCATTTTCCTATATATGACTTTAATATAGAAAACTTTAAAAAGGCTTCTTTACAGAGACAGCTCACTTCAATTTCAAAATACATGCACATGAATGTTCCTTTGCTGCCCCTTTTTTTTGGTAAAACATTGTATCGGTGTTTCTTGATTCAACTAAAAATTCGCATTCTTTGTGTTTTAGAGTCATACCAGTGGAACTTTTTTGGTGAAAGACTTGGGGCCATATTGCTCTCTTGTTTTTGTAAATTTTTGTATAGAACAAGGTAAAGGTGCCTGCTGAAATAGCATATGAATGGTTTCTCAAAGCCAGTAAACACATTTAAAGCAACTTGATTCTTTTCCAGTCGAAATCTTACCTGGAGAGATGCAGCATACATAATAGTGCACACTTCATCATTAGAGGCTGCCAAGCATGGGACGAAACGAACCAACGGTGCTGGCTTGAAATGTATGTACCAATGTACGGTGTGTACTTAGTTATAGTTAAATATACTCGATTCCTTCAGTTTCCAACACCCTTGGAAGACCATATTAATCATAAATAGATTCAAACTTATTTAATCAACAGTATATTGCTAGGAAGTTGAGGATCTATAATGTCCTGTGATTTGTCTTTTGCGATCAAGACTCAAATGTGCAAAAAATAAAGAGTAAACACCTAACAAGCTCTAAACTAGTTTTACTAGTTCGGATTAAATTTCTAATATTTTACATTCGTGTCTTTTTAATAATTTGGTTAACGGATCCACTGTTGATATTGATTGAAATTTCCCCAAATTAAATAATTAATGCAAACTTATGTTTTTCATTGGCTTAAATAAATGGTGCAATGTAATTACTTTTCACATCACTATGCAGAAAAAATAAGCATGCATAATGAAACGGAGATTCTCAAAACATGTCTTAAGGTTAAGGCCACAATTCAAAGCCAAATGTAAAATATATGAAATCAATCTTAAATAATTCGTACGACATGGTTAGTTTTTTTAAATTATGCATAAGTCACAATGGTTGTAAAACAAAACCTAAAAACCAGGCACATATGTCCAAGGTCATGGTCACCGTTCAAGATGTGTTAAAAACCCAGATGAATATAATGTGTTCCATCATGGATGGATTTTTTACTAACGAGGCAAAAGTGACAAACACTGTGCAATTGCAAGTCACGCATAGGAACTAGTTCCAAGGTCAAGGTCACAGTTCATGGTGAAAGGTCAATACATAACATAACTTATATGAATTTTGAAATAACTTGGCAACATTAACATGCATGGTGAAAAAGATCAAGATCACAGTTCAAACTCAAATGTCAAATATTTGAAACCAACCCATAATACTTTGTCCTGGGCATTACTTGATGTGGATTTTAAAATACCAGAAAAGCCTTGTTTCACAGAGTATCGCACCTAACAGACCCAGGGCCCTATGTCAAAGTCATAATTGAAGGTAAAAAGTCAAAAGATAGTATTGAGCCTAACAATGATTTTGAAATAACTTTGCTGAATTTACCAGCCCACTGATGAAAACACACAAGAACCAAGTCCCTATGTCAAGGTCACAATTTAAAGACAAAGGTAAAATAAGCGAAATCGATTTTGACTCTCCAATCTCTGCCTGAAAAAAAATCTATTGATGTGCGTGTCTTTGTGACGATTGCACCATTGCATATAGATGTGAACTAGCCATGACACAATTGTCTCAGAAAATTGTGGCATATTATGTTTCAGTCAATGCTTACTATGGGTTTGGTCTGCTCAATGAAACAGCCATGGTCCTGAAAGCAAAGGACTGGGAGATGGTGCCTCCGCTTCAAAATAGAACATTCATTGCCACTATGATGTAAGAAAATAAGTTTCTGGCGTTCCAAAATATATCATTTTAATTTAAAATATGTCATAAGATTGAATCAACAGGTAACATCATTATAAATAATAAATGCTTATTCATTCTAGCTTGTTGTTATACACGAATGATTTACATCATAATCAAAAGTAATAACAGTGCTAACGAAAAGCATAATAAATGATTAATGCATTGTGACTATAAAAACTTTAAAATTGATATTGATGATTGAATGGTAAGCTGCATCCTTGTGGGTCAATATTATATAATTGTTCTGTTTAATAATAATGTCATTCATAAGAATTACATCACATACTTTTTTTATTTATTTTTATTATTTATTTTTAAGCATATATTGTATACATACATGTTTTATTTATTTGCAAACAATGGTTTTAACAAAGTATACAGAAACTATGCTTGATAAAGTTTTACAACTTGGTGTGAATAATTCTAAAAAAATGAAAAGGTAAACTAACATAAGAATGAATAGTATATAAGTGGACAAGCATTATGAGAATTTAATTCGATTCCATTTTTGTTCAAAGATTTGCAATGTGTCATTACTGAGGGCTATTTCTTTCTCAATCTGGATTTTGAGTCTAAGACTATGGATAAAACAACTAAAATTTGGTATTTGTTTTCTGTATTTCATGTTAAAGATAAAATATTTCATCAATATAAGAATAAAATTCACAATATTATTACGTGTATTGATTTTAATAAGTTAATTCCGAAACTAACACTGAAGAAGGATAGTTTTACGTATAGCCGTTGTTGTTCAAGAAAGGATGCTAATTGATTCCAAAAAGGCTGGATGTGTTTGCACTCACCAAATAGATGTTCTTTATACTTTATTGCGTGAAAATATAATCATAGTATAGAAGGTTTTGTTAAAATGTGAAATGCCTAAACAAAATATGTTGATGTTATTTTTCTGTGCAAACAGATATTATTTTAATGATATACAACAGTGCTGGGCTTTGCTATTGGAAAGGCTGGTTTATAGAAGCCCTTCCAAAAGCTGTTGTATTATTGTCGAAATAGTACAAATATATCAAACATAAATACTTTTTATCCTTGAGAGCACACAATACCAAAATCTTCTTTTATTCTCAGTAGTCAATGGCGAAATGTGTAATAATTACCCTGCAAGTTTACTGTTACTTCAAATCGAACAAAATTTAATATTGTTATAACTGAAAATGGACATATGGTATGTATGATAATGAAAACTTGGTATATTTAATGTTCTTACTGTTAATCCCTCCTTCCATTCTTCCGATGGGTTTGCCAATGTTATCACGGTCAATCCCTTCATACATTCGTCCGTTAATATGTCTGTCAGTCTGCATTAAAGTGAAATAACTCAAAAAGTATAAAAAAAACATACGAACATTAAAAAATATAAATATTATCACTGATGATGATACTAATATAGAATGTAAATATTATTTTGAAAATTATTTTTGTACGTGTATGGAAGATAAATAATTTCAAATAAAAACTTTCGTTTAGATTCTTTGTATTTTAGACAAAAGGCGACCGATCATATAAGGTCAAAAGTACACGTTGATGAATGCAAACCAACTTCCAGAAATTGTGTGGACAACGTGGAACAAGTAACACTAAAAATTGAATTTCTCACTGATGAATCTAGTTTTAAAGAAACGGATATCATATTGGAATCCCCGAATCACACAAAGAGCTTCTTGTTGAATCATTACGTAGGAAGCCAAACCTTCAACGCATCAAAGCGGATCGCTGAAACATGGAGCTTCTCTTCAGTTCAGTTTTGGGGTGAACAAGCTGTTGGAATATGGAAAATCAGGATTCGACATAAACAACACAACAAGCATGCTAGACCAATGAACAGAAAAAGTTAGAATTGCATATTATATAACAACTTTCGTTCTGTTTCTACTCACATATGTTATTCCTCAAAAAGTTTGATCCACATTTTGGATAGGCAAAATTATATTTCCCTCAATTTATAGTTGTAATTTCAAGATAAATTTAGTTTCATATAACAAGTGACTTAAAGCCTGATTGTTTTTTATATGAACTGGCCTTTAAACTATTGAGTCAAAACAACTGGTATTTCAGGATAATTAATTTTATAATTGCATTGATATTATACACCTTACTTTTATCATGTTTTCTTCAGGATGGCATTTCGAACAGTATCGTGCTGACATAACAATCTACGGCGTATGTGACATTTGCAAGTCCAACAACAGTTTTTTTGATGACTACGACCCAAATTATGTACTTCAAAAGTTAGCTGATGCCTACAATGACGTACCTGAATATAAACGTCCTGAATGGCAGGTGGTTGCGGGTCCCATAGTTGGGACACTTATTTCCATTTTAATCATTTATAAGCTTATCGCTAGGATTAAACGTTACTTATTTCCACTTGTGGAAAATCAGGTAAACCATCCCACGACCACTTAGACATGATCGCATGTGAACTCATATATCCATGACCCTGACATTGTTTATGCTCACTTTTATTTATGGTATTAATAAGGAAATAAAAGAAATAAAAATTATGGTGAAACAGTGCATGTCATTAATAATAATTTTCATTAATTGTGTTCACTGATTAAAATAGTAAATTGCACAATTTAAATCACTTGTATTTCACTTTGCACCACAGTAAAATATAAACATTAGTATAAGTTGTAATACAAAAAGATCTGCATGTATATAGTGAAAAAGATCGGTAGCCAAATACTGTTAACCCCACAACCAGTTGTAAGGGACTGTATATGACGCACTGTGTGTCATCCATATGTCTGTCTGAAATTTATCTAGACATGTTACTCCCCCATGCAATGTAGGACTTTGAAATTTAATGGCAAACTTTTAGCATAAGAGAAATAACATGGGATTTGAAAATCATTTGACTATCTTAATAATAAAGGTAATTATTTGAAGTCAGATGTGAAAATGGATACTTTCCAGTTACCAAAATGATGATCTCCCATCGTGTTATGTAAATGACTCGTGTTGCATGTCAAAGGTCAAGGTCATAATGTGAAGGTTCAATATTTATGAGTCATTCGTATCCTGGAAGGTTTCTTATATAATGGCACCCTGAAAAGCTACTACATTTAACAAGCAATGTATTTAAAACTTGAATTATGTCATCACCAAAAGTGTAGATGTACAAGCCACATTTTAACGCGCAGTGATACAGTTATTTCTGAGTTATGTGTCTTTGAACGTAGGCATGGGTATTACTGACAAATAAATGATGTTAAATTGTAGAGTTAACTACCCACTTTCTCATATGCTTTAAGACTCAGTGTCAGAGGTAAAGTATGAGTGAAACATTTCCACTTTTACTTTTCTTTTTACATTCCAAACATCTTGTTCTTCTTGCAAAAGAAGAGGTGTAAAAGCAATACAGCTCTAAAGTTCAACATCTGTGTTAAATTGTTAAATGGTTTTATGAATCACCTTAAGTTATAGTTCCTTCCAGAATTGCTGGAGAAAATGTTGCTATTAATAATGTGTAGGGAATTTTCAGACCTGAATTAGAAGTAAAAGAACATGTGCAAAATGCAAGATGCTATGTTTGTTTTATCATGTTTATAAATAGCTTGCCTGTCTGATGTATGTTGATTACATATTTTATTTTTTACTATAAATATTGTTTTTTAATAACTCACTTTTAATTGATCTGTTCTTTGTTTTGCTTCAAGGAAAATGCACAGTGCCATTGTGATAAAATATTTATTTTTAATTATCACAACCAGCTTTAAAGAAAAAATCATGTGATACACAGTAAACTGCTGAATATTGCGATGCCAACTTGTTTATTTTAAATTGTACTTTATTTATGCTTTAATTCAACTTGTCCTAGTCATTTTGCCTTGGTCATGATCTCACGACTGGGCCTGTTATTTAAATCATAATTATAGTTCTGTTATTTCTGAATTGTTTTTTGAAAACTTTCATGAGAAAGTATGTTAGTGTCAAGACCATTGTATGTAAGTCCTCAGTGAAGTTCATGCTCAGAACTAAATTGTTACGGAATCTGATTTGTGTGTCAGCCTTATTTTTATTTATTGCGACCTAATGTTTTCCGCATAAAGATCTTATTTCGCATTCATCTTAATCAAACGTCTACATGTCTTGAATGGCCATGAAATCTCAAAACAAGCTTTTAAAGAGGTTGAAAAGGCCACAAACTTAATAACGCAAAAGCAATGCAAAGATGGAATGAATACCAGCTAAGGACTTCATTTTGAACCAATCTAGATCCCACTTGTGACACTATCTTTTGGAAATTTAGTTAGTTTACTATTTAAGTATATTTGTAAATTTTGACATAGCCTTCTTTTAGCTTTCGTGTTAGCATTTGTACAGTTATTACATGAGGGGTATATGTTTAACATGAAATTTCACTTCGCAACTCGATAGTCACTCTAATTTGTAAGTGTCTTTTAGTTAATGTTTAAATAAAAGTTCTTTATATATATTCATACAGTGTTTATGCTAAAAAGGAGGCATACAGTATTTATATTGTCAGAATCCTTTTGTGTTGTTGGGCATTGATTGTGTGATAGATCGGTCTTTCCAGATTATCATGATAATCTATAATTTTGTAATGCATATGAGGGTTTTATTATAACTTTGGGTTGTCAAAGATTATGAGTTTAGTTTTCTTTTCTATAACCAATTAACTGTAAATGATAATTACTTACCTCTAAATGACTTTAATTTTATTTTATGATGTGCAAATTGTCTCGCAACATTTTTTATATCCTGGAACAAGCCTACAATCAATTGCTTTGACATGTTAAAAATTTGATAAACATCAAGTAAGCAAAAATTATTGTCTTGTTATTGAATATATCTTTCAGGGATGTTTTATCCTGAGCATAATAAAGTACTTTATGAGCATTTGATTAACTTATGTACATTTGTTTTATGGGCATATTTTTGTTGTCTTAATGGGACTCAATTTTATTTAAAACTTGTAGCTTTTGATAAATAGTGTTATTTAAAAGTGAATCTGAAAAACTTGCATGCGTGTTTTAATTCTGCATCAACCATTTGAACTTCTTCAAAGAAGGTAGGCATATTCATGTAGCAGTCACGTGTGCGTCCATAATTTTACCATAAAGTGATGGATATTAGAATAACCTGGCACATATCTAAACCATCATAAGACAATGTGTCTCATGTAACACCCATCTCCCTATCTCAAAGGTCAATGTCACTCTTAGAGGTCGAATTTTAAATAACACCATAAAACAATTTTAAAAGTGTAGTCTCAGACATAACTTTGTCATATATGGATGGATTTTCAAAAGCTCAGCTCTTATGTAAACCATAAAACGATGGTCCACGTGTAACACCCATTTTTCTTCATCAAATGTCAAAGTCATAATTAGAGGTCAAACGTCAAATATTGCAATTAAACAGCAGACAAATTATCAGCCAGACCATTGTCATATAGTGATGGATTTTTAAATAACTTGGCACAAATGTACGTTTTCATAAGATAACGTATTGCTTTCTCATAAATGATGCAATTAAAAAATACTTACCATTAATAGCCACCATGAGAAAACTGTGTGTCGCGTGTATCATCGTCTCCTTGCCCAACAGGTCATGGTAACTATTAGAGGTCAAAGGTCAAAGTTGCCCAAACAACAGATGTAAATAACCATGTCTTAGCCATAAATTTGCCATAGATTGATTGATATTAAAATAGCTCGGCACGAATGTAAACCTTTATGAGATGATGTGTCACATGACATAACTGTAGTATCATGGGGCAGGGTCACACTTGAAACGTGCAAATGGTAAAATTTAGGATTGCCATGCATGTCTCAGCCATAGCTTTGCTATTCAAATCGATTTTTAAAATAAGGTGGCACACCTGTTGACTTTTATAGGAGGGTGTGCCGTTGCAAAAACGGGTAAGCCACCTTAAAAGGACACACTTTGAAGTCAAAGGAAAAAGGTAGATACTGTGCATTGACATTCTTCGTGTCTCAGCCATAACTTTGCCATATCAAGATGGATTTATTCTTCGACATTATAGGGAAGTTCTGCGACAAAAGTACAAGGTGGGTGCATCCATATGCCATGGATATATGTCTTTTCTTGAAGTACATTGATGAACGTATTCATTATTTTTAAAAGTGTCAAATTGTTTTATTTTTATTGTCGAAACATTCATGTGCTTCAATAAAGATATTGTTTTAAAAACAATATTGACAATTTTATAATAAAAGCATCGACAATTGATCCACTTGTTAACATACAGATTTTGCAACCTTATGAATCATTATGCAAATAACCAAAGGTAGTGATGGTGTAATGGACAAAGTTACTGCCTAGTGACTTGGAGGTCCCTGGTTCGATCGTCATTCTGAGAGCATTCTCAAGATCTCCTAAGACACCAAGTGATGGTTCTTTACAGAAAGCGGATTTGAGAGTCTCAATAAGACTAAGGCGTTCCATGAAATCGGGCTCAAATAAGAAGGAAAAATCATGTATTGATACAGTTGTTGTTACATTGTTCTCTTTATCGGAAAAAATACTGCCAATCAATGGCAATTATTTTCTAGAATCGAGAGTGTTAACTAAAATTGAACAATAAAACAAACATGAACAACTAAAAGAATAACACATTTTTTTAATGTAAAAAAAAAACAATAACTGTTTTCGATGAGCTGTTTTTTTAATGGGGGTATATACGGGTTATGAGAACAAAAAGCCAAACGTTGCATCATTTGTATACAAGAAAAAACATCATGTTCTGTTATGATCTGTGGAGATCTTTATAATAAATAATGTTCATAGTCACTCGGACTGTACTTATATCATTCCGGTACAGTTGTGGCTTTTATCGAGAATACAATCGATTAGATCGTGAAAGATATCGCAGCCATAGTCGTATCGTATCGGAGCACATTGATTCTTGATTTAAGTAGGGTAACCTGAAATAATTTGCGAATTCGGTTAACCTGATCGTGGCGATCGTGTCGAATCAATACCCAAGGGTGGAATAATTTGAAACACCCCATCGGACCGTATTAAATTGTATCTGAGCCTCATATCGTATGTAAATCTCAGGAAAAACATACCACGATCACCTTCGATTCGGATCGCACGACAGTGGGAATGTAGCATAAGAATCATCTTTACCACTAATCACGTTTGCCTGTTGGGCCATTATGGCCGTCTTGTTTTGGTTTAGACATATGTTCGCTTTTAGTTCTTAGAAAATATCATACTGACACGGACACCCAGTTTTAGTCAGGTATTTTTAAAGACCGTTCTTTTTTAATTAAGTGTGTGTGTTTTTTGTAAAGTGCAATTCAAAAATTAATGTCATATAACACGTGATGTTCTGTTCTGTCACACATCAACATAATGTTAGTTACGAGTTCAGTTTTAACGTGTACTCAAATAATGATTTGGAAGCCAACAACAATGTTCTTATAGCATCTTGATCATGACAAAACATACGTTTTGCCAAAAACAAACCATTTGTGGTACAAAGTACATTTTACGACGGATTTACAAGCGAACAGATTCATTGTCCAACTCTTACAAAAAGAAGCAAACATGTTAAACATCACTTTTCTTTTGTTGTGTAAACTGTTGTTTCCTCCTTTCCTATTGATTAAGCGCTTCCTATGGAGTCATTCAACCCTATATTGTGCAATTAAAGAACCATGTCATATGATATATAAATAATAAGACGTGTAACTATCAGCTATAGTTTTGTAATATGGCGCAATTGTGTTGAAAAACTAAACATAAAATTATTCCAGTTCTGGCCAGCGTTAATGAAAGTATTGGGATGGGGGTTGAACCAATTACAAGGTTACATACAGAAATTAATTCATTATCTGCATTTGGCAAAATCTAAATTGCGGGGGGTATAAAATAAATAACAAGAAATATCCTTCGGAAAATCTGATTTTTCAAAAATCAAACAATTCAAAACCCCTTTTTTAAGGGAGCTTGATTACCAAAAGATAATTTGCCTATTACCAGAATGTACTGCTTCGATGAGTTATCACATAGTTATGGTTTGAACATATCTGAAAGAAGTGCATGTATGCGCTATTTCTTAAACAAAATATATTGACATGTCAAATTTAAATAACAACAGTGGTAAGATGAAAAAACAATATAATATGTATCCAACACTTTTTGACATTTTATTTAGGCCTTATCAGTTTTACGAATAGATTTGTTTTGTTTTAAATACCTTAAATGTCTAGTTAAATTTCTCCCTGCTGTTGAAATTATTAATTTATGATAAAAGTCAATCAAGTTTTAGGCTATAAAACTTAAACAAATATACAGAAGATTTTATTTTCATTCATGATTTTCAGTTTATCCCTATTACGGGTTTGGTCTAATCAATATTACTGCATCGGTCATAAAAGCAACTCTAGGAGCCAGTGCCGTCATACCACAACATTGCATATGAAGAACAGTCGAATTAACCGGGTATACTGTGTTTGAACTCATGTAAACACGTAGCGAATAACTGGGTCAAAATCATGTTCACGACCTTAAATTGTCCTATAATACAAGTTATTGTCGGTATTTGGGGAATTAATCACCTTCTGTTATAGCTCTAGATTAATAGTTTGGAACATAATCTTTATATCGAATATTGTATTACCAATTAATTTGTTGCATTTGGTTTTCATAATCAGCAAAACGGATCAAATTGTAACGGTTGTTGATGTCCAATAATGTTTTTCGAGTACAGTAACGCATGCTAAAAAATAATGGAACAAGTAACAGATACGGTTGTCTTCAGCACAGATGAAGCAAGTTTCAAAATCACTGACATTGTGCTAATCTCTCCAAATAAGACTAGGAACAAAATCAGAATCATTATTCAGGAAACAAAGTATTTTAACTCTACAGTAACTTTCAAGAAAACTTGGTCCTTTGCTTCAGTACATTTTCGGGGTAAACCTATTGCAGGCAAATAGACCGTTGCAGCATAACGTGGCATGTATGGAAATATCAGTGAGTTGAAACGAAAATCGCATGATCTGTTTTGCTTAAAAGAAAATACTTAATGTCTATTTGTTGACGCTTTTGCATGCTACTTTAATCTATCTGTTATAAAGTCAATGTCAGTTTTATTTGCTTATTCAGTTAATATAAAAATCCCTTTAATTTCTAGTTTCTACAATTATTAAAAGATATTTGGCTGTGTAAGAAAAAATATATTGAAGTGAAATAGAAACAGTTAGCAGATGATGTATTTGGCGGGTTTTTTAACAATGTTTGTTTACATCTTTGTAAAGAAAATATGCACAGGATAAATCTATAATCTCATATAAAAACATGTTCGTTACCATGAATAATATATTTTCTCTCACCCCTTGATGATTTACCCTAGTGAGTCTAATAATGGAGACGCGCATGTTTAGCTTATTTTACATCGACCCTCCCCTCCCCTTCGAAGTGTGAGTGTATATTGCTTGGCAACTCTCGCTGGGTAGATCGGAAGGTCTGTCCGTAGACTTTTCGTTTCCGAGAACGCTGTGACCTTAACGATACATTTTAGTATGATTTTTGCTTGGGAGAAAATGAATACGCCTTTTGTTATGAAGTCAACAGGTCAAAGATCACAGGGCTTGGCACATTAAATTAGTTTCCGTACGATATCCTGAGAATGCTTTGACCTAAGATCATGCAAGTTGGTAAAGTGGTTACTTCTGAGAAAGGGAAGACATCTATTGATTTTGAAGTCACCAGGCCAACGGTAAATAGCACAGGTTGGTGTAACTTGAAATTCAAGGAAGTTCGTTTTGGAACTTGTTTTGAGGATATTTTGACCTATCCTCATGCAAATTGGTATAGTGGTAGCATAGAGAAGAATTGGACGCATTTTGAGTTTGAGGTCACCAGATCAAAGGTAAAGAGAACATGAGTTAGAATCAAGAAAATGGTTTCTTTGTGCATCTAGAGAATGCTTTGGCATATGATCATCTAAATGTGTATGCTGGTTATTCTGGAGGAAATACGACGCCTATTCATGTTGATGTCAACAGGTCAAAGATTAAGGGCACAAGGGCTTGTAACAAGAAATTCGACGGCTTGATAATGCTTTGACCTACGATCATGCAAATCTGTGAAGTGGTAACTTGGGTGGAAAGTAAGACACCTATCAAGATAAAGGTTATCAGTTCAAAGGTTAAGGCCACCGTGGATTGTACCATGAATGTTAGTATCTGGTAAGTCTTGGCAAATTATGACCCCTTATTAGTTTCAAATCAAGAGATCAGGGACGAACATGCTGCTTGTCGAGAGGGGATAGATGTTATTAAAACATTTCTTTTTATAGTTTTGTATCTAAATTCGCTTGAGGAATGTTATCCATGTTGAATATTGTCCACCGAAACCCTACTGATAGAGCTAAGTGCCAAGGGTAACTGAACTTTATCAATTGATTTGTGTTGTGTTTCCTTTTTATATTGATGAATTTCAAATACAAGTAAATGTTTATGTTGCAGCATGGCATTTCATCGTTAACGAAATGAAACTGACCTTTTATGGAGTATGACTCACGTGTAAAACAACTACCACAACATCTGATAACAAGACAAATGCTCGACCAAATTGCTTGAAAACAAAAGGTTACAATTTCGTGATGTTGAAAGCCGAGTCACACTGTTTTATGTATGACATTGCACATAATTGTCTCATCTTTGTATGAGTTGTCACTCTTTAAGAATGTTACTGTTTATGAGATGTTTTGTTGAGTACCTTATTTTTTAAACTTATGAATGTCCTGTATTCTGTGATATTGGTTTAACTCACGAGACTGTTGTGGCTATTCTTCTAGTTTAAAATATGTTTATTTTGTTACTAATCGCATATATCTGGCACACGTAGCAGTTTGTATTGGTCCATAGCCTTCCGTAGTGTACTCGTAGGGAAACGTTCTTAGTACGTGTATATCCGTGACAAATTTTAGACATGCTTAAATTTGACCGCGGATAAAATAACCGAATACTGTCCTTTGTTTACCGTATTCGCACGTACAGATCCGTGCTGGTACCAATATGTATATTGGTATATATTTATAAACTTATTAATCCGTATTTATTCGTAGGCTCGAAGTCATTTAGGCTTTCTTCGATCTTTTATGATCAAATACGTACTAGTACAATGACAATGCATATTCTCTAAGGATACAACGATGTCAATGCGCATTCTCTAAGGATACAACGATGTTCATGCGTATTCTCTAAGGATACAACGATGTCAATGCGAATTCTCTAAGGATACAACGATGTCAGTGCGTATTCTCTAAGGATACACCGATGTCAATGCGTATTCTCTAAGGATACACCGATGGCAATGCGTATTCTCTAAGGATACACCGATGCCAATGCGTATTCTCTAATGATACAACGATGTCAATGCGTATTCTCTAAGGATACACCGATGTCAATGCGTATTCTCTAAGGATACAACGATGTCAATGCGTATTCTCTAATGATACACCGATGGCAATGCGTATTCTCTAAGGATACACCGATGCCAATCCGTATTCTCTAAGGATACAACGATGTCAATGCGTATTCTCTAAGGATACACCGATGTAAATGCGTATTCTCTAAGGATACACAGATGTTAACGCGTATTCTCTAAGGATATAACAATGTCAATGCGTATTCCCTAAGGATACAACATGGTTTGTTACGGCTTGGTATAGGAAAGGGACGATCTTCGGGTGCATTAAGGACATATAGGGATTAGCAAGGGTTTTTAAATTATGTTACGTTAACCACGTTACATCACAACAAAATACGACATATATTACTATCCAGGACTGTATATTACGAATTTTAAAGGTAAACGTGTTGTACAATAAGGATCAATTGGTCGTTGTCGGCTCAGGTTCTACTTAAAAGTAGCCCGGGTTCTCTTAAGTATACTACAGTGTATCCCAGGTACGGAAAGTACACTTGAATGTAACGGCCATACTCCTGGGTACGTTTTATTAAATGTTCTGTACATCGACTTCTTTGTAGTATACTTAAGAGTACCCGGTGTACTTTTAAGTAGAACCTGAGCCGATAATTACCAATCGAGCTGTAATACGTTACCAATTAACACAGCGCTGTATTTGTAGAATTGGCTGGGCGTCTGACAGCCATATTCGATAAACACCAGTGTTATTCCTGTCACCAGATATGAACATTAACCACTGTTTATAACACACCCATTTCTAGTTTCTACATGATTTCAAAGGTTCGGTCGATATATTAAATTTAACTTGTGCATTCTGATAACCGATATGTAGCAAATCGTTCTGTTACTTGAATTATTAAATTAATAATCTCTTACTATCGGTTTACTCATTAGCATACATCCGGACGCTGTTGGACGTTAATTGCTATTGGTTTCTCAGAATGATATGCGTAATCCCCTGTCGGTATTGTGGGCGTAAAAGTGCTGCCATCCCATTGTCGATTTTGTATACAAGCACTCGTCGAACCCTGTGCGCGCTCCAGATATGAAACAGACCTAGTCTACGAAGATACGCAGAGTAGTATATAACGTATAACGGTATATGTAATTGTAAATACTGGAGGAATTCATTCACGAGAACGCTTGGTATCTCACATACGCGCAATATCTGTATCTCGGTAAATACTGACTGGATACTGGTTTACGATGCGCAGACTATTAACTCCGCTGTATTTGATGTGGTTGATGTTGGGGATTTACGTAAGATACTCTGAAGGTTGGTGGAATTAGTGCCGTTAAATTGCAAGATTTGCAAGTTCAATACTAGATTTTGTACACTAAGTGGTGGTCGTTCTTGTTTTTGTGTTGGTTAATAGTATACGTGTTCACATTATTTTTATTTGTGTAGAAGAAACTGACTTACCAGGTATATATAATTAAACATTACTCCTTCTCAGTATATACATTGTATATTGTATGCATCTGGTTTCAGATCATTCTTTAGAAGTTATTCCATATAGTCGGTGTATGCTAATTAACCCATTTATGCCTAGCGTCTAGAAAAAAAGCCTTGGCAAACAGCGTAGACCCAGATGAGACGCCGTATGATGCGGCGTCTCATCAGGGTCTGCGCTGTTTGCTTAAAGGATTTCTGTAAGAAATATTTTAAATGTAGAAATAAATATACTAGACATCCCTAATTTTGGAAATAAATTTATCCAATTTTGAAGGATGGGAGAGTCCACTCGGCATAAATGGGTTAAATAATGTGTACTAGTTTGCTCTTTGTTAATAGTAAATGGGTGAAAATGTTTCGTGCGATGCCATGTTGTGGTACTGGTATTTTATGTATATAGTTAAGCTTCTTTCTTTTCATACAAGAACATTAAATCATACCATTTGTTGTTATATGTTTATAGCAAAAGTTGTTTAATAATGATATACCAATAAAGTTTGAAATCTTACGGAACTAACTTAAATACCGGTTTGTTCAATTTAATGGAGAAAAAAACACAATGTTTATGGAATGTTAATATTTAAAGAATGTTAATAGTCGGACATGAATTCCAGTACAAAATCTACCTACAACAAGCCTAAACAGATCCGATAATTTTCGGATCGCAAAACACACCCATGCGTATATCTGGTTACTGCCACGTGTTTGTTGTTGCTGTGTCAGTGTGTTTGTTTTATGTTGTTAACAATCATCTGAAAGAAACTGACATTCGAATGTTGTCCTGGTATTATACTGGCTTCATTAATGTAGTATTTCGTTGTCTATAAAATTTATAGCAACCTTATACTTGTAATTGAATACATATCCGTGTATTTCGTATATTAAAAAAGTATATATATTATGTTTGACAGCAAAAAGAGAGACACAAAAATATATAAACAACAGTGCAGCTGTTGATACCAAGTAGTATGACGCCGACAACGAAACCGTGTGGACATACTGTTACTAGTTGTTGCTTAATATTTAGCTATGCAAACCACACGTAGTATCACAAACTAACTTTCAAATGTATACTAGCGGTCAGTTTTCTTTTGGCTATGAGCCCTGGTTAATTCTTCCATTTGATTTCTTTATACATTAATTAGCAGGCATATTCAGAACGTACAGTCCATTGTTAAAAGTTCAATATGTGTTACAATACATAGATGATGAACAATTGTAATTATTTTACTGTACCCTCTAAGCAATGTAAACCAATACTACTAAATAATGTAATTTTCTGTGATCTTTGAAAATCATTGCTTCGTTTTGGTCCATGCAATTCATAGCCCAATCTATAGTATACCGATTAACAAACGTAAACTATTTTGACATTTCTTACACAAACCAGAGTTCCTGCCGATATGACATGCGTTCAGTCAGCAACTCAAGTCACTTCCTGTTATTTCTGGATATATCGTCTACATAATGCGTGCAAGTCTGAAAAACAAATATATCGCGTTTGCAAACACAAACATTGCGTCAATGCAGTGAGCTAAATTTACAAGTATAGATTTTGTATAACAAGTGTATTAAGCAAAATTACATATTTTAGTATTAAACATATAACTTCAAATTACGATCTATCGAAAAGATTAATTAGACAATTTATATGCTGTATATATGCAGATATTTAAAATAAGTTGTCTCAAGATAAATGCCATTATGCGGATATTCATTTGTATTCCGCCTGCACGAGACAACGAATGTGGATCCATATACTGTCACTAATGCATCGTGCTTTGTTACATCTGAACTTCCAACTTTCACATGGTCTCTACGCTTGTGATGACTTTCAACACTCTAAATTTCAGGAACACATTAAATTGTTAGCTCTATTTGCTTCCTGTAAGAATGGAGATGCCCTTCGTATTTCAAAATGCCGAACTGTACATTAAAACTATTAGTGTGCTACAAACTTCGATATCGCTTGATTACGTGATGCGTGGTCAATCTTGCAACTCTCAAATTACAACTTCAATCTTTGTAATGCATTGATCAATGCAATTTAACGATTTTAGACGACAAATACATACTACAGTTTACAATGCATATTCATCCGTCAAGGAAAAGAACTGCAAGTGAAATAGAATTTAAAACCGTAATATAGAACATTTTCGCAAGGACGGAATAGTCAAAAATATTGTAAACACTATAAGCGCAATTCCAATTTATCTGAGCAATAAAAATAAATGTGTGTTTTATAAGTTGATTTAAAGTTATTTGCCACAACCATCGTGAAAACGTGATTTCCGTCCTAAGATCAAATTGACAACACGAAGAGAACACAACCTAACTCCAATGCGATAACCACTACTCTTAAATTAATAATTCATTAAAACGTGCGTTATGATCGCGCTTATTTGACTTTAAATGCCTGAAAATACACGAATGCACATGGGGATTTAGCTCATCATGGGTATTTAGGTATGTATATGCAACTACTAAAAAGGGACGGCACCATGCATTGATTTCTGAACAAAGAATAACTCTAACAAAGGAAGGACTTTCATTTCAAATTATATCTCACGTCGCGTTTTCCCTTGTAACTGATTCGTATTAATTATTTATTTAATGCTTTCCGGTGGTTTATAGAGAAATATGATAATTTCACTGTTTCAAACAATGAAAATTATCAGTGAAAATTATCGAGAATTTTCACTGTTAAATGTGAAATGACGTCATTATTTTTACGAAATGACGTCATTATCCCAACGACATTCTTAAGTTAAACTCTTTAACAATGTATATAAACTGTGAAAAAAGCATGAAATAAAAAGAAAATTTGTTGGATTCGGTGGATTATCGATTTTAATTCACTCGTGATCATAGAAAATATATATTTTCACTCGTGGCTGCGCCACTCGTGAAAATATTAATATCTAGCTATGATCACTCAAATATCCTCTATATAATATATGTACTATTAATTTATTATTCTAAAATAGTCATTTTCTACAAGTGTTTGCCCAAAATTTCATATCAAACAAATAGTTCAAAATACAGAACTTACAATTTGACAGAAAAAATGAGACTATGTGAATGTGCAATGAAGCAATATAGAGGATACCAGTTTTCAGCAAGCACTTAAGTAACGTAAGTGTTATGTGAAATGTGAAAGAAGATACACTTTAAAATGAAACAACAGTGACGAAGAATAAAATACATCTATATTTAACAATGTTGTTTCATAAAAGGAAGATGCGATCGTTAAGTTAAAACTTGGGATGTAATTAAGAATGATGTATTTTGGCAATATATGTCTTCCATATGCATAGATGAACACCGTATTTTATTTCGTATTTATTTTACGACTCAGTTTTGCAGTTTGCGTTTAATCCCAAAGAGAACAGTCACATTGCGTTTCATGTTACCCACGGACTCCTGACTGAAACTGAAACAGAAATCGTAACAAATGTCATTCGGGTAATTGCAATAGGATAACAACACAATCGAATTCGACTCTTGAAAGATTGCCACTCGTTTTGATGACAATGAATTGGCTTTGCAAATTATCTGGACGCTATCTCGCTCGGGGTAGACTTCTGGGAATGTAATGAAATCTGTATCCCGTTAAGCACTTTTGGGCTAATTGGTCAGTTGATAAGTAATTGCCGGTGTTATAAGTAATACATAAGAGCAAAACACGGGTAGTTCTTGGTTGATTACTAGTAACGTCTAGAAGATAAGACAAGACTGGGTATATAATCTGGGCCGCGCTCTGTGAAAAGGGGGTTGAATGGATGTGCGTACATGTGCATTCCGCACAGGCTAACCAGAGACGACACTTTCCGCCTAAACTCGATTTTCGTTAAGAAGAGTCTTCCTTTAAACGAAAACTACAACAAAAGCGGAAAGTGTCGTCCCTGATTAGCCTGTGTGAACTGCACAGGCTAATCTGGGACGACACTTTACGCACGTGCATTAAACCCCCTTTTCACAGAGCGAGGCTCATTACTACATAACTCATCACAATATTAACTGTTATTATATTATGCGAATTGTGATTAAACGCAAATGAGTTGATATATACGAAACGGATTCGTATCCTGTAAATAATATTACAGTGGTTCTGATACATTAATGATAATACTACAATGTGATTTGTTTCGGTAGCTAATTTTACTATATGTTCTGTGATTTTACTCGGTATAACAGCACCTACTTTTTCTATGATTTAACTCGGTATGACAGCAAACACTTTGTCTGTGATTTAACACGGTATTACAGCAAATACTTTGTTTGTGATTTAACACGGTATGACAGTAAATATTTTATCTGTGATTTAATTGGGTATTATAGCAACAATATGACTAAAACACGTGTTGTTGTGGACTTTTCTTAATTGGCTTATATATATCAGGCAGTTCATAGGCGTTTACAATGCATACATTCAATTAAGTACCAAGCCCATGAAGTTGCTAGTACACAAACAAAGCTATTTCGGTATTATCACGTCAGATACTTCATCATCTTTAATAAAACATGAATGATCGTATCTCAGATGGTTTAAAGGGAGCGCATGGTATCCCAACCCCCAAAATCTGTTGGCAAATATATGAGTTAATCAAAACAATTCATTTGAAGAAATGATATTGACGGCTCTTTTGTTGTTAGTCGACTGTCTTTATATGTTACTTGTTTTCCTTATTTTAATAACATCTTGTGAATTGGTAAAATTGCTTAGTAAATAATATTCCGATTTCAGGGAAATTCTCGTGTTTTAAGCAATATCGACCAAATAAAAACACGTGTGGCGGCCTGATCCGCAAAGACGCTATTACCAGCCCGCAGGAATGCTGCGAAAAGGATCGGGGGTTCTCCATGACAACCGCCGTAAGATCACATGATCGTTTTGTAGAAAAATAAAGTTTGTAATGTTCAGTTCTTCGCAATCCGATTAATTTACATTTTAATAGATAAATATTATGGTAACATAACTGTTACAGATATAACGTTTAGCTTTTAACGGAAATATATCAACCAGTCATTCCTTTTATCAGCTATTCTTTGTGTAGTCGAACAAACGTATAAACGTGAATTTTGTTTGTCTGTTGGTAAACGAGAGTTTATTCTTTTGCAGAGAATAGTGTGACAATATAAGGGTAAACTAATCCAGATTCGTAACTTTAGGTTCACGCCGACAGTAACGCGTTAAGTCACTGCCTTAAATTGATTCTGAAACCGAACAATACCTAGATCACCTTGAACCGTCCGTTTTCTTTATTGTATATATTTTTAAAATATCATAATTGGAATACGTTGGAAGCATTTTCAACCTGACACTAAAAGTGTCTTTAAATAGTAAAACAATACGCATGAATGAGAAAATAGTTGAAAATATTCGTGTTTATTATTTTTTTAATACTAGTTCATGTACTATATAACCAGCATTCGAAAATTAGGAATGTCATGCCATCAACACCAATCGCTTACGAACGACGATGCGAAATATACGAGGTGTAACATTCAGCGCATTAATCTTGCTTTATTTTATAATAAAGACAAAGCTTGGAGAGAACCAGTACACGTGCACTTCCTGTAAGGACTTTCTGAGATCGACAAACAAGCCTGACGGGACAACTGCGAAACCGAAAGGTAAACACCGATGGTTACATAAACAAACTTATCAAAATGTGATCCGTCCTCCAAATGACTCATACATAATTATTCTCATAAACAAACGTAATGTATGAGTCTGACAAACAGCAACGTTTAAATTGGGTGCAGTTTTTTTCTGTACTTTAGCAGTTGCGAAAACATATTTTTCTGAACTTCACCAATGTAGTTGACATTTCATTTGGATGTTTCCCAGCTGTGATTGTGCAATTTTAAGTTTCAGTTTCATGCAGATTTGGAAATTGCTTAATTTGGTTTCAGATTGTCAGAAAGAATACCAAGAGACCAACCACTGTAATGTTTGTTGTTATGTAATGTTATTTTATTTTTTTTAGAAAACTTGATCTGTTACCGAAAATTTCGCTCTAAGTTCGGCGAATGTGGCGGCCCGATCAAGAAAGGAAAGTTCAGCACACCGGAAGCGTGCTGCAGAGGGACCGGGCAGGGGTTCTCTGTGCAGGGTCTGGTATGCTTAGTGCACCACGTAGGTTGTACAGCTTGTACAGCGTTCCTGCATGGCGCGTTTAATAAGTTCTGCATGTTTTGTTTTACTCCTAGTTATTGGAAGTGTTCTACACACACACATTCGGTATCCGAAGGTCCATGATGTGCAGCTTTTCCAAATTCCCACGCATCGATTACTACCCTTTATAAATACTGCCGTGTCATAAAGTCTACTATTGTTGCGGATCCGTGGTCAAGTGGTAACGCACTTCACAATGCATGGAACCCAGGTTCGATTCCCATTATATCCAAGTGGTAACATACTTCACAATGCATGGAACCCCGGTTCGAGTCCCGTTATATCCAAGTGGTAACGCACTTCACAATCCAGGGAGACCAGGTTCGAGTCCCGCTATGACCAAGTGGTAACGCACT
The DNA here is from genome assembly GCA_007657795.1 of Dreissena rostriformis. Taxonomy (NCBI): domain Eukaryota; kingdom Metazoa; phylum Mollusca; class Bivalvia; order Myida; family Dreissenidae; genus Dreissena; species Dreissena rostriformis. The sequence goes on along the minus strand of VMBQ01000963.1, from coordinate 188,230 downwards.
TCACAATCCAGGGAACCCAGATTTGAGTCCCGCTATACCCAAGGGGTTACGCACTTCACAATGCATGGAACCCAGGTTCGAGTCCCGCTATACCCAAGTGGTAACGCACTTCACAATCCAGGGAACTCAGGTTCGAGTCCCTCTATACCCAAGGGGTAACGCACTTTACAATCCATGGAACCCAGGTGCGAGTCTCGCTATAACCAAGTGGTAACGCACTTCATACATGTAATCTAGAGAACCCAGGTTCGAGTCCCGCTATAACTATATATATAATGCTTAAAACATGACGTGTAGACGTTTTAATACATGTAACTAATGTCAGATGCAAACAATGTATGCAACATCTCAATGTTAACGTGCGTACTGCTGAATGGTGCATGCGCTTTGTTTCTTCTTATTTGCGATGCTTTTTTAAACGTGGGCTTATACGCATGCTCGAAATAATATTAAATGCTTTCACTATATTTTTCAATTTTGAAGTACGAAGTCAGACTCAATTCCCACATGTTCTACTATTTCTCGCATGCCTATCATACTCGGATGTCTAGCATAGTCAGGGTTTTCCAGTATTTTCTGGAAATACACAACTTTATATGACGGCAGTGTTGATGGCAGCCCGATCTCTCTGTGCATACCGCCGTTACATTCGTGTTATGCAAAATAAAATAACTGCAAAATAGTTGTATATGTTCTGTTTTAGATTTAGCCCTTCTTTTTTGGTTGAAACGAACGTATCGTTAAAAGCTTGAATCTCTGAGTGTGCTTGATTCTTTTGCTACCGTTTTATAAGCATAGGTGTTTTCATGGTGATGATTTAATATTAAAAGATCTCCAGATATCTTGAAAATAAAGCTGATCGTGTTGTTAATTACAATATGTATAACGATCATAATATAATCATGACGAAATCTATTATAATTATCACATATTTATAATGATCATACTATGTGGTCTCAAAAGAGTATTTCACATTTGAGCCTCTGTCTGAGTAAACAGCGCTTAATGCATGTGGGTAAAGTGTCGTCCAAGATTAGCATGTGTAGTCCGCACAGGCTAATTAGGGACGATACTTTCCTCCTAAACTGGATTTCATCTAAGAAAGGACTTTAAACGAAAAATACCATAAAAGCGGAAAGTGTCGTCCCTGATTGGGCTGTGCGGACTGCACTGGCTAATCTGGGACGACACTTCACGCACATGCATTTAACCCCGTTTTCCCAGAGCGCGGCTCAAATCTCAATTCTCCGCGCCTCTTACAGGACAAGGTCGGAGATAACAGGTACACGTGCATAGCGTGCACGGACTGGAAGAATGGCACCAACTTCACCACTCCTGCGCCGCTCACCACGCCAGGTACTATCTGTTGCCATGGATTATGCTTACGAAGACATTTCCACAGGCATTGCTTCAAGTTTGAACAACAATCCATTTAGGATGATTGGTTTAAACATAGATCTAATCGATTTTGTTCCTAGAAAGCATTATATAATTACTCCAAGACAATGTGCTATCAAACAATCAATCTAATTGTCACCGAATCGTGATCAACAGCCATTTGAAAATCGTTATATATATATGTGCCAACAAAACATATAAGACCTGCATAGAGCCAGAAAATTATACCATAATAATTAATAGATAAACTGTTTCTTTAATTAAAATGATGTTTACATAGAATTTCTCTTTTAATGTATAGAATTCTCGTAACCGGTATTCGACAAGGTAAAATTTGAAAAAGAACTTAATAATCAGCTCCATGTGTTTATCGACCCAGAGCCCCCGGCAGAGTGGTCCCATTGGAGCCCATGTGACACCACGTGCGGCACGGGAACCAGAACCAGGCACCGGATGTGCAAACACTGTGACGTCAATCACCATAGCAACCGGGAATTCAAGAGTTGCCTCGTGCATTTTTACTGCCCAGGTTCGTCGAAGTGGTGCCACAAAGTCGCGGCGCTTGTTAATGAAGTATATGGAGTTACCCAAAACAAATGATTGAAAACAACGTACTAGATCTAGACTGACTCGACTATAAGTATAAGAGCCATTTCACATTTACGTCGTTCAGTAACATCTAATATCTAGCAAAACTATCAACTGTATTTGTTAATATGCTAACATGGTACACATATGTATCAAATCAGGTAAAAGCTAATTTTTTAGGCATTGTCGTTATAAATCGTGTATTAAACAACGATTTGTCATTCGTTTTAAATAAAAAACGGGCTAACGCCTTGGTGGTTTAACCCCTACACATCAAAACTCCAAATCATAGTTTAAACAACGGAACATCGAAACACAATCTTTAATGTACGTCGTATTTATGTAACTGTTGCATCATTTCGTGCGATGTTTTGTCCGCAGAAGCCGGCGGGTGGGGTAGCTGGTTGCCATGGGAGCAGTGCAGCCAGGACTGCGGGGGCGGGTTCAGGCGGAGGGAGAGGCGCTGTGACAGCCCGCCTCCACGTCACGGTGGGGAGGAATGCCCGGGAGAGGAGTCGGAGGAGGAGCAGTGTAACACGCAGGAGTGCGACGGTAGGTGGGATCAGCGGATCTACGTATCGTGATTAAGTTGACTGTAAATAGTAATTGTAGATGCATTCCCATATTTTGCATTGTAATCATTCTTTATTTTTCTTAAGTTCTAGTGAATAATTATAGTATAATGTATGTTGTAATAGATCATGAATCGATTGTCAGTTCGGGCGTCGATATTCATACACAATTTATTAACATTCCATGTATTTGCAACATGAACACCTTAATCCTCGATCGCATGAAATTGCATCATTCATTTTAATGTGTATCGTTTTTAATTTGATTATTCAAATCGACGTGTATGTAATGGTGTTACTCCATTTCACACAGTGCATGGTGGATGGAGCGAGTGGACGCGCTTTGGGGCATGCAGTCACACGTGTGGGCGGGGCGAAATGTTGCGCACACGTGGCTGCACTAGTCCCACCCCACGCGGAAACGGGAGTCATTGCGTTGGTCTTCGCGTGGAGGCGCGTCGCTGTGAGGAACGGAAGTGCCCGAGTAAGACATAGTTCATTTGCTTGTATAAGTGCGAGAAGGATGCGTAAGGGCACGCATGCGGATGACTTTTGCTATGCACTTTCATAAAAAAAAAGATTCTAACGACTACATGTATTGTTAAGAGTTTTTTTCAGAAAAGCCAATTCTAAGTAATTTACTGTAAGAAAGATTAACCGGTAAACCAAAACACAAATATAAATAGTGTACATAAATCGTCACAATATATATATATATATATATATATATA
>VMBQ01000963.1:137026-184090 GCA_007657795.1 Dreissena rostriformis | reverse complement strand
TTTTTCTTCACAATATTGCACACGTTACCTACATATTTAATGAAATATGCTGCACAACTGCTCATTGGACTCTTAAATCAGAAACCCCAAACCATTGTTTACCAAACTGAAATTTAAAAAAGAATCAGTTTGATTTCACATTCGTTATTCTTCTGATCAATAAACGGCCATAACGTTTCACTTATGTTCACATATATAACATTACAAGTACGGTTATATTACTGTTATCCATATAAACCTAATCACCGCGTCACTTCCGTTGCGCAGTTGACGGCGGCTGGTGCGACTATGGCCTTTGGACGACATGCAGCGCCATCTGTAAGGGCGCCACTTCCGTGCAGCACAGGACACGCGCCTGCTACTGTCCCCCGCCACAGAACGGGGGCAAAGTCTGCGCAGGTGGGCCCCGATCCGTTGTTATTGTTGTTTTTTTCTGATTTTTACTGATTTAGATTTTAGATACGTTCGATATCGATATTGGATATGTTTGCATCACTTGCATCCTTTCGGTTATACGAAATATCTTAAACATTTGCTTAATATTGGTATAAACTAGACTTCAGTAAGCCGGCATTCCGATTTAATCTGAACAAGTTTGATGAAAGTATAGAAATATTAAGAAACAAATATGACGAGCGTTTCTATGTATACGAGACACGGATTTGACGAAATGGTTTTTGATAAGCCGAATATAGTTGTCCCAATCATCGAGTGTATAAGCGTACATGCGTGCGTTCGTGCGACAATCGGTCCATCTCGGATTGTCCGTACTGTTTCTTCATCGTTTATCACGCAATGTTTAAATAACGAGCTTCAGTGTAAAACTACGATCAAAGGTCACAATTTGGCACAAAATAGCCTGTGTACTCTGTCACTTCATCACTCATAAGGTAAAATAATGTACCACACATGCTCACTACGTGGAGACGACCTGTCCCGTGTAAGACCCGTATCCCTTACTCAAAGGTCCATGTCGCATATAGGGGCATTATACCGCTAGTTTGGACTGAAGCTTCATAAATCATCAGGCAGTTGTAATGGGACTTACCACACGTTTCAGCATGTGGAGGCCTGATCCGTGTTCTTACCTCAAAGATTAACCCATTTATGCCTAGTGGACTCTCCCATCCTTCTTAATTGGATCAATTTATTTTCAAAATTAGGGATGTCTAGTATACTTATTTCTATATTTAGAATATTTCTCACAGAAATTCCTTTAAGCAAACAGCGCAGACCCTGATGAGACGCCGCATTATGCGGCGTCTCATCTGGGTCTACGCTGTTTGCTAAGGCCTTTTTTCTAGACGCTAGGCATAAATGGGTTTATGTCAAACATAAAGACCACAGGTAGAATATGGGCATAACGCATCTTGTCCCGACAAAAACGTAATCTGAATTAAATCAGGCATAACTGCAATTACTTTTAAACAAAAAATCACTATACGAAGCCAGCATGTTAGGCGCAAGATCTGTATCCTTAAGTAATTGCCCATGTCACACATAAATGCCTATTCTCACAAAGATGGGAAACATACAGCTTCTGCCGGCTGTAACATCCATTTAATAATGTTGCTCGTTATACATGTTTCCCGAGCTCAAACTTCTTTTATTTTTATTTTAATAATTATATTTTAAAATATGAGTTACATTCTTGACGACTGGCTCATCACGTTTTCGACAGGATTCTTTTTTAACATAATTAAAGATGTGCTTCGTCAAATATAATTAATATTGTATTACACACCTAGTACGCATTGATTGTTCTTACTAAACTGCGAATAAGGCGAAACATTATTCCAAACTGAACAATTTATTTAGAACAGTATCTGCAGAATTGTTCAGGACATGTTTGAATCGAAATAAAGTCCGCTTTATTAATGTTTATCTATAAATAAGGATTATTATTTGTGCATACAGTTAACAACTCGGGCTTAAATACTTCCAACTGGTTTAAGAAATAAACAAAAAATAAATATAAAAGTATATTAATTATATTTGTATATCGTACGTAAGAACGTTGTCCCATTTCTTATGTTTGCAGGCGACTTCCTGGAGACTGTCCCGTGTGAAGGTCACATTGACTGTGGGGAGACGCCGGACGTCGTCGTCGGCAGCTGAACTCACCTCAATGCGTTCGCATTCGATTCGAGGCGTAAAGGAATAAAGACAGTCCGTTGATGTTAAACTAAGACACTATGGCGTTCCATATTAAACGGTCACTTTACAATTGGTAACGTTTGTGAAAGAAGCGAGAATGTATCTGAAATAACTATGCCAGTTGTATTGTTGTTGTTGTTTCTTTAAAATGTTAACTCCATGAAAAGTTTCACTTTGGCAAGTTACAAACAGATTTGATAATTCGATTTAATGCGTTGGTTAAACTATTTTTCGAACGAGTATCAATTTATGCACCCGAGCTTTGAGTTTCAATTAAAACTTAGTCGGCAGTACTTTCAAACTCATTTTTTTTTCTGCATTTAAACAATTATTGTATATTGTAAAATGCTATATTTGCAATACAAACAACAACAAAGGATCCATTTGCAAACAATACGCTTAATGGAAACTTTTTTATGATTTGTAATATGAAATTAATATAAAATAAAAAATAAGGGTGAGCTGTTTTTCAATGTGTACATGAATGTTGTTGTTTGAGAATGTCTTGTTCATAAACGCTGTTAATTTGTATATAAGGTGTGTATTTGTACAGTTTATATCATTGTCAATAAAGCTATGTTTAATCTTTCATGATCTCTGACGATCGAAACGTCTTCTTCCCAGCAAGATCGCCCCATTTGAATAAATGACATCGATTATGTGATACGGAATATCTGGATTCCTTACAGGGAAACCGTTGTCCCGAAATGTTTCCTTGTCACAACTTTTGGTTGAAAAAACTAACTGTTAATTTTCCAGTTTTAATTCTCCAATATTAATTGATTTAAACAAAGATCTCTATCAGTAAACGTGTGTATTTTTTTTTTATTATAGATCTTTGATATAAATTGCCATCACCTTTTCGTATTTAAAAAAAAGTAAGTCGCCGATGCGTGGATATTTTCACTTATGTATTCATGGTCTATAAAATGTACGTATGTGATGTGATGACTTCATCACATAAAGCCATTCTTGCTGTTCCAATTTATATTGACTGTATAATTTACACAACAGACCCACCGACACATGCTCATCAGCGCAAATAGAGAATACTATGTTATTGGCATTGTGAACTTGAATTTATCCGACGAGTTGAAGAAAGGTCCTTAAGCTTCGTCATGTAAGCCTTTCTGGGACGAGTCAGATAAATTCAAGTACACTATGACACTTACAAGGTATTCTATTTACCCTACAATATATTTATAAACAATCTTTAGCGACACAATAAAATATTAGCGTTTAATTGTTGATAGCAATAGCCAAAACATATTAAATAACTGAACCGAACATTACGTAGTGATATCAACATTATTTGTGATATGTTTCGGTTACACCACGTGAAATAGTCCTTAACAATTCAATGCAAAAAGCAGAGTAACAAGACAGAATGTCGCTGTATGTCTCGATTCAAATTTAATCAGCATTCCAAATGTTACACACTCAAGTAGAACACAGAAGGTTTTGTTCAAACTTAAATTCTTGTTTCACTCAAGCAATAGACAAAAAAAAATGGCTGCTATTTTCAACTTTCATAATGTGTACGCCTTCGTCAAGCATGATACAAGATATACAGTAACACTCTTTTAAGTCGCTTACACTGTTCTCAATCCGTAAATTGTTCATCAAAAACGCTTAATTTAAGTTTTATTCGAGTACATTCTACATTATTTAAAAAATCTACAATGCAATCTCACCGGTTTAATTCGAGATACCAACACATTTACCGGAACTCCATCCTAAACACACAAATACGGCATATTATTATGAAACTGCGTTTCAAACCGTCCGGACACTTGCGTCCTTGAACTGAATGAATGATGCAATCCATGCAGTGATGTTCTGGCAGCAGTCAAGCAGTTTGGCGATTTGTGTTATATTCAGTTAAAAAAAAACAACAAAAACGCTGTATTGCATTAACAAATTACGGCTATTATTCGTATATGGTACATGGATTTGAAAAATATTCATTCAATTCATATACGTATTGAAATTTAATAAAAAATGAATGGGGATGCCGATAAATGTTAACGAGTTAAACTGTCTACATCTCTTAACTGCATTTGACCTTTAACCAGAAGTGAAATGCCAAAAAAAAGAAGTCCGCTATGTACATGAAGTAGCAGTGTAGGCATGTAAAGCACAAGTTTACATGACACCTAAAGTTTCCTTCTGTAAAATCATTTAGCGGTAGGATAAAAAAGGAAATCCTTCATGTTGCTAACGAATAATACCAACCGATTTAAGGTCTGTTTATATACTTCGTGAGAATACGGACTACCCGCTTTCCATGTGGGGTGCACTTTTCATCTTTCCATCGTCAGATACCCACGACTAATTATTCCGTAACATTCTGGTATCTATGAATGTACGTGGTGGAATGGAATTAGTCGAATGTAGAACGAAGAAGCATTTTGCCTTTGGCACACAATTTAGAAAGTTATTATTGCATGATTTGAAATGTATATGGCAAGCCTGTGACGCTTTTTGCACTGAAAACCGTTTCCACGGTAACTACTTTTTACTTGAATTACGGTAGAGCCCTTTCCGTTGTTTTCGACCGTTTCCGCAAATGTATATCATTCAACGTGTCAAGTCCTTCAAAAGGTCAATAATTGTTTATGGAAATTGATACAAATTTAAGTTGTAACATATTTCAATGAATTTTTCAATTCAGTACTATTTATAGTTTCGAAAAAAAAATGTATGAACGATCCGAAGCCCTTTCCATTCGCTGACATTGGCTCCCTTTCCGGTATTCAGTCACACCCTAAAGTACATGCTTCGATCTACACAGCGCAAATGTTTCACACTTTGTTTCTTATGTACTAGAAAATGGATATGGAAACATTCGTGTACCCGTTATGCATGCCTATCAGCATGAATAGCAATATATCAGTTACCTAACGGAACACTTTTCTGTCTGTCATTTCATACGGCTTGTGCTTTCATCACAAACTAATTTTGCAGTTCACATGTATAAAACGCGTTTAATAAGCGGTAATAACGTTCGTTAATGCAGGGACATTTACAAACAAATTTCGTTTAGGTGCCTGGTTATTGCGTAAATATTCGCATTGTAAGTGAAACGCAGTTAATGTCGCCATATATTATTGCACTGTAGCCTTTTTTTGATACTGTAGGCTTTAGCATTTTAAGTCGTAAACACGCTTGCAGTTTGTTCAGTTTGACGTTGATCAACAAAAACAACAATAATAGAAAAATGGAAGACGAGACCTCAAGCAGTTATCCGCCTCCAAATATCAGTACGTATCATAAATAAATGCTTATAAGTGTATGCATTACCAGAACTGAGAATTATTTGTCGAATGTACTTAAAAATAAACATGTTTCATGTGATCGATAAGTATTTTTGTTAAAGGTCCCTCAGTGCCCAATGTCAAGAACCGGAAAAATGTGGTTTCATTTAAGATCATTCAACAGTAATCGGATTGACACTAAAGGACCTTTAAACAAATACTCTTATATGTTATACATTTGGACAGCAGACACATCTGTCAAAATTTCTGTTCACCACACTTTCACTAGGATTCAAAGACTTTTGACTACAAAATGTCAATAGTCAAATTTATTTATTCTGTTGTGTCCATTCTTTTAAAATATTCACTTATATTTGAGTATTGAGTAATTGATTTGGTCAAAAAAGCGCAATGGTTGGTACACAGGCTTCTCACCTAGGCAACCTTGGTTAAATCCCCGTTCCTGTAAGCACATGAGTTTGGTTGGTGGTCACCATCAGAGCCAAAACACCCTTTTCGGGGAAGGGGCCTCAGCCTTTTTTTAGGGGAAAAATAGCGCGATTTTTTCTTATTTGGGGAAAATAAGAAATTTGTATTTCATTTGGATAATGGAGTTTATACATGAAAAAAATTATATTGGGTGGCCACAAAGTTAGGAAGGTACAGATTCTCTACCGATACAAACTTGCACTGACTGTGGATTTAGATCCCCAAGTGGACCCGTCCCAATTTCCGAAAAAAAAAAAATGTTTTTTTTTTGTTTTTTTTTTACCCCTCAAATTGGAGTTTTTGAGTTCCATTTGGGGAAAAAAAGTGGTTATTTCGGTTGGGGAAGCAGCCGATATTCGGCTACATGAAAGAAGGGTTTTTTGGCCCTGACCATACCAGACAGGTGCAGTTTCCTCCAGGTACTTTGGCTTCCCCCACAACATAACACCCATCAGTGTTTTTTTCACCATTTTGGGAATGGGGCTGGGCCCCTTTGGATTGGGAAGAATCACAGTGTTTCGAATAAAATTGGAAATTAGTTTTGTTGTTGTTTCGCTAACAAATGCTTGAAAATATTGAAAACTATAGTGTTTTCAATATTAAATTTATTACGGTCAGGGTTTTTCAGCACTGTCTGCGCCTCCGGAAAACGGAGGCATTCCCAAAGCAAACCGACCCGTTCCCAATCGAATCTTGATTACATATTTCCCAATTCCAAAAAAAAAAATTTTTTTTTTTTTTTTTCAAAATCGTAAAAAGTATACATAATTTATATCGAAAAAGTGACTTCCCTTCATCCGCGACGTAATAAAGCCTTTAGCGACTCAGATAAAGTTCAGTCTTCATCATATATATTCAAATATGAAATGAATAAACGGTGAACATGCCCAATATTGCATGTGTAAATATAAAGAAGACAAAATAACAAATAAAATAAAATTTATTTGTTAGACCACTGACTTATTTAAGCATCATAAATTCACAATGTTTTCCCAAAATGAGCCGTTTCATTGAAGCAAAAATTCCCAAAATGGACAATTTTGTTGATAAAAATTCCCAATTTGGTCAGACTGCTTAAATTTCACAAAATAGACAGAAAAACCCCTGAAGGTTCAACTCATAAAGCTGGATGGGAACTAAATATTGAGATCTAAAAAAATGGGGCGGGGGGCAGGGCTGGAAACTAACTTTTTACAATTGGTTGCCCACACAGGCAACCATCTTTAGTATTTTGGTTGCCCAGCTAAAGAGCAACGAGACCAGAATCATGTACATGTCATGTGTATACTTTCTTTGAATAAAATAACAGATAATTAAACAACAACATTGCTGACATGACACAAGTTTAATGCATAATATCTTATTATGAGTCTGATTGAATCATTGCCTAGGCCAAAATACATGTAAATGAATATTATTACCGTAAACTGATTATTGATCCATAGTTGCGAATTTTATCAAATGTTTCATTGCACTAAATGTTTTTAAGCTTTAAAAAAGCTAGTTGCCCGGCCGGACAACCAACATTTGAAGTTGAGTTGCCAGGGCCACAATCTACTTGCCCCGGGCTCACGGGCAACTAGTAATTTCCATCCCTGGGGGGAACCTAATTGTGAATTTTTAGGTCCCATTTGGGAAAAATATACAGGGGAATGGGGCAAATACCGAATTTGAAAGAAAAAAAAACACTGCCCAAACATGCCAGACATCCCAATACCGGTGGGACAGTCCCACTTTTGGGCTGTTTGATCTAGTTCTTCTTGAATGCTTTGAGCTTTTATGAGTACATTTACGTACAGCTCAAAGTTCTTCTTGATAAAACCAAATTCCATTTATAAAAAATAAGTCTCAAGTTTGTCTATAAAATCGAATTCAATCAACCTAATACATTGTAACAAACACAAAACCTGTTACCATCGACATCAATGTGCGTGTTTTTGTGGATTATTAAATGCTCAAAACAAAAAGTTGATAAAAACAGTAATCAAACCGAATGCCCAATTTTCACCATCATGTGGTGAGAGGTTAAACTTTTAGCTTCTTACTAATTTAGAGGTCACATTTTTATGCCCCAGGTAGGGTGGCATTATAGCAGTTGAACTGTCAGTCCGTCAGTCTGTGCGTCCGTGCGAAAACTTCAACGTTGGTCATAACTTTTGCCATATTGAAGATAGCAACTGTATATTTGGCATGCATGTGTATCTCATGAAGCTGCACATTGTGAGTTATGAAAGGTCAAGGTCATCCTTCAAGGTCAAAGGTAAAAAAAATAAAAAATGTTAAATGCATGTGTATCTCATGGAGCTGCACATTTTGAGTGGTGAAAGGTCAAGGTCATCATTCAAGGTCAAAGGTCTTTTTTTCTTTTTCAAAGCGGCGCAGTAGGGGGCATTGTGTTTCTGACAAACACATCTCTTGTTAATCCAATCTTGATGAAACTTGGTCAGAATGTTTATCTGGACAATATCTAGGTCGAGTTTGAATCCTGGTAATAAGCATTCACAAACTAGGTCCAATCTTAGAAAACCTTTGTTACCACTCTAGAGACCACATGAAGTACTCAAACTTGATGGAACTTAAGCAGAATGTTTATTTTGACAATATCTAGGCACAGCTGGAATCTAGGTCACATGCGACCCAAAACTAGGTCACTCATTAAATCTTCAAAATAAAAATCTAGAGGCCACATTATTCATCCAATCTTGATGAAACTTGGTCAGAATGGTTTATTTGGACTTATGAAATTATATATTATTTTACCCAGTTTACTGGAAAAAACAAACCTCAAAATCGTTTTTAGTCCGATTTTAATGTTTGGAATCTTTATACACCTCAAAAATCTTTTAAAAGATAAAAATACATCTCCCCCTCCGCCCAAGAATATTTTTTTTTTACATATAACAGTCCTGATCAAATAACCACAAGCTTTGGTATTCAAATATGGTAATTATCGACACTTAAGTTGTAAAACAAATATCAATCTATAGGAATTTTCAGAATAGTTTGGAATCAGTTTAAGCCATTCTAACTCGCATAATAAATTAATTATCAAAATAATATATTTTGTAATAACTGCCATAAAGAACTCTTATTGCAATTGTTGTGTCAGCCAATTTAAATTGGAACCCATTGAATTGCTTTTGTTGCATGTTTTACAGTAAAAACAATCATTCAAAATAGCAACATTGAAATAGATTCAAATTGCAGACCAGGGGTCATTAAACTCATGTTTTTTTATGCCCCTGAAGGTGGGCATATAGTGATCGCACTGTCTGTCTGTCTGTCCGTCTGAAATTCCGTCACACTTTGCGTTTAGGTTTCGAAAAATGTGGAAAAATTGTCTATAAACATTCTCCCAGATAAATGCATGTCTTGCTGAATGCATGCTGTTTATTGATGCTTCTGATGTTATATATGTCAATGCATATTCTACTTTGATTCCGATGTTATACAAATTTCAGACCAGGGGTCATTAAACTCATGTTTTTTTATGCCCCTGAATATATTTATGCATATAGTGATCGCACTGTGCGCCCGTTTGTCTGTCTGTCTGTCCGTCTGAAATTCCGTCACACTTTGCGTTTAGGTTTTCGCAAAATGTGGAAAAACACTTTGGGTTTAGGTTTAGAAAAATGTGGAAAAAGGGGGCATATGTCATCCTATGGTGACAAGCCTTGTTTAATCCAAAAATCTATTTAAAACCCTTGTATGGAGTATTTTTGTTGTTTGTCTGACTATAGGCTTGTATTAAAGTGAGATACTTCTTGTGACTTATTTTTGGTTTACGTGGCATGAGATTGTTCCCTATAATTTTATTGTCAGAGGTCCAAAAGTAGTCCCTTTCCTTCAATCATACCCTTTTTGAAAAAAACAGCCATATTATGTAGAGATCTGATTTTTTGAGGATGCACGGATTTAAGTAAGTAATAATTTGAAATAGATAATGACTTTGTCCTTAATTAATATGAACGTCCTAATATCCCAGATCTCACTAAAGGTAAAAGAGCTGAATGTTGCACATGTAAGTATGTAGTGGTTTTGTTTTAGAAATATGACTTTTGATTTGTGCATGCGCAGTTGCGTTTTGTTTTCTCACTTGAGAAATTAAGAGTTTGTTTGCTTTCTGGCCTTTGTTATGAGCCATTTATTGATATTACAACAACATGTCAATGACACATGTCATTAGGAGTCGTAATAGGGGTATCATGCAAGGTGCAAATGAAGACATGAGATTGTAGTTGTTAAACTTATTGATATTGTTGTGCATACAATTAAATAGTTTAAATAATGAATCCTTAATGCTTTCAGATATTTACAAAAATGTACCTGATATTTGGTGTGTGAGTCTACCTGGATGACTTACAGTTACAGATCAAGTTCGAGTTTTGTTCTGGTCCATTAACTTTGGCTTAATTACCGGCGTTGGAAATTTTCTCACAATAAACAGTTTTTCAGAATTCTTTGCTAAATGCGTGCATATATTGACCTGATTTTTGGTGTGTGAGTCTACCTACATGTACATGTCTTACAAATCTATCTTTGGTTTTGTTCCAGTCCATTGATTTTAGACAAAGTTGCGGGCCTTGGACTTTACAATTAAAAAATGGCTTTTGTGCGGCTTCAAAGTGCAGCAGGGGGCAGTAATTGTTTCACAAACACAGCTCTTGTTTCTTTAAGACATGAATAATGATAATTCAAGAACATTATTTTATTTACATTCGTTAATATTACATCACTAAGCATATTTTTTTAGCATGACTGTAAACTCTGACGGTCGAGAATGTCTGCAATAATAAGCACCAGGCTGTCTGCAGCATCCATCTTGTTGGCTGCATAGCTGCAAAACAAAGTGATAAAAGAGATGAGAAAAACTTGAAAAATAATAGTAAGCATGCAGTATCAATTTAATATCTGAAAACATGAACTGATAAGATATCCAAGCGCATCTGTGAATTTGAATTGAAAGCTTGCGCCTGGACGACTGCCACCTGCATTCATCTGGTTAATTTGCGCCATAATGATTCCCATACCAAGTTACCCATCAACAAATCAGCAATTTACATTATAAGCGTTTGCAAACTTAGCAAAATCGGCAGTTATTGAAAAAATACACTGCCTGATCGGAAAATTTCTAACGCCCGGGACACTCTGATTTGAAAATTCAAGTAACACCTTCTTCCACAAATTTCAAGGTCACAATTAGAGGTCAAAGGTGTAATGTGGCCATAAAACAGATTGTCCAGACTTTTTTTATCCCCACCCTTTTTGAAAAGCGTGGGGATATTGTGGTTATCTCCGCCGTCCGTCCGTCTGTCCATCCGTCCTGGCCACTATCTTCTCCTACACTATAAGCACTAGAACCTTGAAACTTACACACATGGTAGCTATGAGCATATGTGCGACCCTGCACTATTTGGAATTTTGATCTGACCCCTGGGTCAAAAGTTATGGGGGTTGGGGTGGGGCCGGGTCAGAAATTATCTTCATTTCTACACCGATTCACTTAAAATTGATACTGGACCTCTCTTATGACAATACGGTCAGTCTCAACCATGCATGGCCCCATTCCCAACCCTGGGGCGCCCCGCCCACATAGACCACACCCACCCAAAATTGCCTTTTCTATAATTTCTTCATTTCTACACCGATTCACTTCAAATTGATACTGAACTTCTCTTATGACAATACGGTCAATCTCAACTATGCATGGCCCCATTACCAACCCTGGGGCACACCTAGGTCAAACATTCGGCGTGGGGATACGCGTCGGCCTCTGCTGCACCATTTCTAGTTTACTTTTATACCTATGTTGCCTATGGCTGGAATCCTGCTATTTAGCTTTGATTAAATGTATATTTATGTAAATTACATTTAAATATAGCAATTTTTAGTGTTGAATGATTGGTGAAAAGATCTTCTAAAATTCCCCTTTTCGCCCAAAACGACGTGAAATTCCCCCCTTTAAGGGCACCGGCCCCAATCCCCCAAAGTGTAGCAAGGGCCCTGGGCTTGACATATTGCCAACAGGCATCTAGTTTTGTTTTTGAGTTGGGAGTCTTTGTCAGGCTTGATGGTTAAACATTTTATCCCCCACCAAAGGCGGATGCATATAGAATTGGCGTTGTCCGTCTTTCATTCCGTCCGTCCATCATTCTGTCCGTCATTTCGTCTGTCACACAATTTTGAAATTCCCTGGGGATATCAATTCAACAATTTGCTTGTTTTTATTGTTTTTCCGCTCACTGACCAGTTGATCCATTTACTTGCCAACACTTATGGTCCAAATGATTTGTCTGCTACCACCTTTAAAGGTGAGCATGATAAGAACCAAGTTGACACTTTGCCAGACCTCATTCAGTGAATTACAGGCCAAACAATACAGTGATATAATACTGCAGTGTTCAGTGATATAATATTGGTGTGGAAGTATAGTAGCCCTGTGCAAAATGTTAAACAGTCTTCTGTAAATGTTAACCCATATCTGGGTTGTTAATTGCCTTCAGGTTTTGAAAAAGTTTGGTTAAACTATGATCTGTTTGCTTATTAAGCATGCATAGTGCGTACGGAATTGTCAAAGGACATTTAAAGGAGAAAATACAGATAAATTAAAACTTGGTTATCGATTTGTTGAAATTAAATTGTGCACTTTGAGCATGATGGATCATTTGGCCGATGCAGGGAATATACTATGATTGCAAATTATTTGCATTTACTTGAGTGTATAGTGCGTAGGGGATGGTAATAATTGAATTAATGGATCAGTATTCACTGTAATAATTGATTTGATGGATCAGTAGGTCAGTGTTTATAGAATCAAAGGGTAGATAGTGCCAAATTATGAAATATAAAGAGTGTAAATGTTTTCTGTAACAGTCTTAACAATCGAATTGGGGTTACTGTAAAGGACTTTTACTTAATTATTTAAAGTAATTGACTTGTGATGGCATACTTTGTTGTGATTAATTGAAAACAAATAGTTAATACTCATATATTACTGAAAAGTATTACCAAATAATAAATTATTATATGGAAGAAAATGTATAGAATGATCTACAAATGTACCTTAGCTTTCTTTTTCTTAATTTGAATTAAATTAATTAAAAGACATGCATGATGTGCATTTTGGATTCTACTGTTTTTTTAGGTATCAATATAATAAGCTGATATTATTGTTTTATGGTTAACCTATAATATGTACATTTGTACATCTATTTGCATTTACTTTCATATGGTCTACATTATGATTTATCAGAGCACAGTGGTGATTAGCAGAAAATGTGCCATTAGTTTGTGGGTGGATAATTATATAGTGATGGCACACATGCAACCTCAATCATAAATCATGTATACCATTACGCCTCCTTGCATACATGTATCTAGAGCTACAATAGTACAGTCTGGAATCATAATCAGTGGCTGTAATGTTTGTATGTTATTTCTCTCATCTATACACTGTGAACATACTGTCCGTCTTTTCAGATTTGAAGTGCACAATGTATATTATTAGATCTGTAAAGTGCATATGATAGACATTTTGTGTAATTTCCAAGAGGAATGAGTGTCTAGCTCCTATGTAAACCAACAGAAAGTGCGAACTGAATGTCAGCATTGAAGTGACAATGTAACAAACTCCGACATTTGAATTAGAAGCTGCAGATGTTACATGTTATTAAATAATGTTTTCCCTGGTGATTCAGTTACAGTTGTCTCATTTTTGCAGTATAAATTGAAGTAAATGCCAACCCAGTGCACATTTTAATGTTGGTATTGTAACATCATTAATTTCTGACACATACCGCCAAGTGTGGGACCCTAACTGGTTGCTGGTTCGTTAACATGCCGTGCCATTTCTTGGGAGTAGGTAAGACTGGTTTTCTAGATACTGTCATTAATTTTGTCAAACATTGATTTCATACCAACTTTCCTTCTAGTCCTAGTGTTTGCCATTTTGAACTTTCTCTAGAAAGTAACACGAAAAATGTACTGAAGAAATGTAACTTAGCAACAATTTTAACAAGAGCTAGTGCCGGTCTTATTTAACATTGTATGGAAAACTTAAGCTGTGCTTTCATTCTTAAATACTTGATGCTGTAATGCTTGTTTTTTTCTGTTAATGAACATTTTGTAAGCACTTGCAAAGTCTGAACCGATTGTCGTCATCTTTCAAGCCAAGGACCAATCAGATCATGCCTTCACAAATCGGCTGTTGGGTAACTGTGTCCACTAGCAAGATACACTGAGCCTCATTCTGGGAAAACTGGGCTTAATGCATGTGCAAAAAGAGTCATACCAGATTAGCCTGTGAAGTCCACACAGGCTAATCAGGGATGAAATTTTCCAGGGACACAAAATTTTTGTTTTGAAGAGTCCTTCTTTAAACGAAAAATCCATAAAAGAGGAAAGTGTCGTCCCTGATTAGCCTGTGCTGACTGCATAGGCTAATCGGGGATGACACTTTATGCACATGCATTAAGCTCAGTTTTTCCAGAACAAGACTCCACTTTAAATCCAATATAATGCGCTCCGTTATAATGCAGAATCCAATATAATGCTGGTGGGTATTGGCTCCCGTTTTTTCCCCCCGTCATCCGCGTTCTATTGGAGTTACACAGTGTATCTGGACTGTGTATACAAATAACAATTGTTGCCTAGTTATGATTGATTATGATCAGTATGTATGATGTAAGTGCAATTAAATGAAAAAAAGTATTACATTCAATAGTCTGTTATTAATGCAAAAGTGATATAAATTGACAAAAAAGTAATCAGATCGGTTAACATCAAGAATCTTATGGTACATGTATTCATTCTTTTTCCACACAGATTGTCATTTTTCGCATATGTTTGTGTTAATTATCAAGACAAATTATATAAATATACCGTAAGGATTGCTCAAATAAGTTGTTCACAAGAATTAAAATGTTTAAGATCAGGATGTCTAAATTTCAATTTGAGTTTGTCATCAATACACACGCTCTGAATAGACAATTATAAGATACGAACAGGTGCTTTACATTATAGTATTTTATTCAGGATGTTTGAATATATAGAATTGAATAAGTATACATGTACATGGTGCTTGAATAGATAAATTTGCATATATATATATATATATTATGGTTAAATAAAATTAATAAATCAAGGGGAAGTAACTTCTTCTGAATAAAAAAGTCTTGTATATTTGTTACCTCTCTTATTTGGCTGTACTAGCTTGTTTCAAATTACAAAATGTTGAATCTGATTAGTAACAGCTTGTACAGTGAAGTTCAAAGATTCAAAGAACTCTTTAATATGTAATACATGTATCAATAATTGTACTACATGATGGTATATTGATCAAGGTAAAAACTCAAGGATGGCTTAAGACAGTTTAGTTAAGTGTTGAGGCATATTAGAGCAAACCAGTGAGGAAAATTTAATGAGTCCACAGTCATGTGATATTGCAATCATTATATCCAATAAGGAAAATAATGTTCTGTTGTAATCTTTCCTTCTGTATGGTTCACATTATAAAATTCTTTATCAGAAGAACCTTCCTGTGGTTGTAAAAATTCTTGTATACAAGAATGTTATGTTCTTGTTTTCAAAAGTTGCAATCATTTGGAAGGGACAGACAGTGTTTTTTTCCCCACAACATTATGAGATGGCTTGTTACGTTCATACCTGGGCAAATAATGTATTACCCAGGAGGAATTCAATACTGTGTGAAGGTCAACTATGTAAGAGTTGTCTCTCTTCCTGTGTGGAATGCACCTGAGGTCAAGGCTACATACTGTATATAAACAACGGGAGGAAGGAAAACAGCTGATGGAATGTTTTACTACATAGCATAGGATAACAACTGTTTAGACTTAAAAAGTTACATTCAAATATTTGTGCTTGTGAAAGTGAATTTAAAATATTAGGATATCAAAGCATGGACATAAAGTGGAAATTTCTTCCTAGATTTGTAATGGTATTCAAAAGATAAGTGAGTGTAAAAAATGGGAACTTGCGTTATAAAAAGTCATGCTACCGTGTGATGTGAACATATCAGCTGTAAAGAAGATACCCTCAAGTTAATAAATACAATATGCATCCACATAAAATAGTTGAGGTTATTTAATTTAAGTAGGTTTGGGCTATTTCTTTAGTCACTAATGTATGAACATTAACAGAACACCTTCATTGAGTTTAATAGGCAAAGTAGTAAATTTTAGTTCACCTGAGCATGAAGTTCTTGGTAAGAATGTTTATTTTCACAATATCTTGACCAAGTTTGAATCTGTGTTACAAGCGTCATCTGAGAAAAACCATGTTACCATTCTAGAAGCCACATATATGACTCGATCTTGATGAAACTTGGTCAGAATGTTAATCTTGTCAATATCCATGGAGAGTTTGAATCCGGGTCACTGCATGGTGTCCAAAAAGAAGGTAAACAGGTCAAATCTTAGAAAAACCTTGTTACCACTCTAGCGACCACATTCATTACTCAATCTTGTTGAAACTTGGTCAGAAATTTAATTGTTACATTATCTAGGCCAAGTACAAATCTGGGACACAATGCAATAAAAAACTAGGTCACCCAGTCAAATCTTAGGAGAATCCTGTTACCACCCTGGAGGCCACATTTATGACTCAATCTTCATGAAACTTGGTCGGAATGTTAATCTTGATTATATCTAGGCCAAATTCGAATATGGGTCACATAAGTACAAAACAAGGTCAACAAGTGATATTATTGAACAACTGTGTTACCACTCAAGGGGCCACATTTATGACTCGATCTTGATGAAACTTGTTCAGAATGTTGATCTTTACAATATAAAGGATATGAGTTAAAATCTGGGTAAAGTTTGTCCAAAAACTAGGTCACCAGGTCAATGTTTATGAATTCTTATTGCTACAGAGGCCTTATGACTAAATTTTGATAAAACTTGGAAAGAAGATGTATCTTTACAATATTCAAGTCATGTTTGAATCTGGGTCAAGTGGGGTCAAAAACTATGTCACCAGGTGAAGTCTTGGATAAGTTGAGTACCTTGAGCTCAGGTGAGCGATTCAGGGTCATAATGGCCCTCCTTTTAAAGGGACTGTCAACCACGAATGTCGAAAAAAGGAAAGTTCTAAAATACCGTATTTTTTTACAATTATTAGTTAATATTGATTAAAATATCACGACTGGTGTATTACATTACTTGAAAAAAGTTAATATTTTCAGTATATTCGGTAATACAATTTTGCGATGTGAAATCGGAAGTACATCGCGAAAATAGGTGATATAACGATATACACACTATAAATAACACAAGTAGATTGATCATTTTATATATAATATATATATAATTCACTTCGCATGCACTATTTGCATTCCTGGGTTTACCACGTGACAAGGATGATCAATCTACTTGCGTTATTTATAGTTAACTTGTAGTTACCTGGTAGACATACCCAGTAAAATTTATTACCGAATATACTGAAAATATGAAAACTTAACAACTTTTTTCAAGTAATGTAATAGACCAGTCGTGATATTTTAATCAATATAAACTAATAATTGTAAAAAAATACGGCATTTTAGAACTTTTTTTTTTTGTCATTCATGGTTGACAGTCCCTTTAAGGTTTTTAGTGCTGTTTCAAAATGTAAAGGTTTTCTTGATGCTTTTATACGTGAAATTCAACAAGTAATATTGAAGCTTAAATTTAATATTAATGTACAATTAACTGACTTAAATTTTTTATCTCATGATTTGGTGAAAACCAGTGGACCAAAAGAGGTGAACATACCATTGGGAATGAATTGCGGGTATTTTTATGAATCACAATCTAACAATAGTAAATAGGTAAAATACCAAGTATTTTTTGTAGTTTATTACTTTGTTCTTGAGTGGGTGTGTAATGCAATCATTTGGCATGTGGAATAAGGAAGTAGTTGAATATAATACAACATTTTGTAAGAAATAAAGAAAATGTTTTTATGTTTCAACATAATCTAGTACCTACACTGTGCTGAACTTGATATGGAAGGACATAACAGGAAAGAAATCTGAGGCATTCATTTGCAACATAGCTGTGGAGGTTGTGACATGATGTGAATGATATGTGAATTCTTGATATACTTTGTGAGTTTGGATTTGTACAGTTTAATATCAAAGTTCTTCAAAGATACAAAACCTATAGGTGAAACAAACTTTTTTTAACCATGGATAAGTGCCGTCAATCAAAACACAAAAAACTTTGTGGATCAGGTAAAAAATATAATAATACAAGCTTTTTCTGATTTCCCGCTGTCAAATTATTGATCCACATCAAGTGTAGGGTTTATGAAGCGTTAATCATTCAAGGGTTTATGAAGTGCCAAACATGTCAACTTTTGAACACAAATACCATATTGTTCTTATGCTCTGCATGTATTGATAAAATTGTATTTACCATGATAAATAAAAACA
Organism: Dreissena rostriformis; assembly: GCA_007657795.1. Lineage (NCBI taxonomy): Eukaryota > Metazoa > Mollusca > Bivalvia > Myida > Dreissenidae > Dreissena > Dreissena rostriformis. The sequence goes on along the minus strand of VMBQ01000963.1, from coordinate 165,754 downwards.
CAAGTAACTTTAAAATGTATTTATATTTTACAAATATTTTGAAATAATGTGTTTTGCTTTGTAAGTAACCATCAAGTCAGTAACTTTTTGTTGTGGCGATCTTTAACCCTTTGCATGCTTGGAAATTTGTCGTCTGCTAAAATGTTGTCTGCTGAATTTCTAAAATTAGCATTTTCTTTGATTTTTTTTCAAAGAATACTATCAGAATAGCAAACAGTTTGGATCCTGATGAGACGCGTCTCATCTGGATCCAAACTGTTTGCAAAGGCCTTAAAAATTTGGTTCCAGCACTGAAAGAGTTAAAGCAATGAGGAAATTATTGTAAGAGTTATGAAGTAGTGAGTACAAAATGATGTGATACAAATGTAAGGTGATCATTTAATTGACCAAAGGGTATTTGCACATTCAAAAGAGCAAATTTGGTGTGCTTTCATGAAGAGCTCTTTATTTAATTTGAAAAACTTGTGTACAGACCAGTGCTTTCCACAGGCCATTTAACGGTCCCTCAGCGGGGCGCATGAATTTCGAAATCAGAGTCCGCGGGGCGCCTGAAAGTTTCCGATCAGTGTATTCTGGCAGTTAATGCAGCTTAAGATCAAAGCGATATCGACTTCGCCGAAAATTGTGAAAGCCGATATATAATACGATCGTCTGTCGCTCTACCCAACTAAAGCCCGCCTAAAGGCGGAGCGTCGTTGTATGGGAAAATCAATAATGGCCAATGATAGCCCACGCTTTGTATGAACGACAGCACTCGTAGGAAGGCAACACCTGCAGTAAAATCATGCAGACGACTCGTGACGAATATGTTATTGCCACAGAAATCTTGGCCGGTAACTTAGAAGACTGATGATGGTAACCGGGTGTAATCCTCGTGGAAAACGTGAATTTCGTGCATAATACTGTCAAAACATTTATTCGACTCCTAACATGTTTAAACAAATTATCGTTGAATTCATTACGCAACTGTTAATGTTTTGTTGAAATCTCAAATGAGAATAATTAGTGTATTCTGGCAGTTAATGCAGCTTAAGATCAAAGCGATATCGACTTTGCCAAAAATTGTGAAAGCCGATTTTCGATCGTCTGTCACTCTACCCAACTAAAGCCCGTCTAAAGGCGGAGCATCGTTGTATGGGAAAATCAATATTGGCCAATGATAGCCCACGCTTTGTATGAACAACAGCACTCATAGGAAGGCAACACCTGCAGTTAAATCATGCAGACGACTCGTGACGAATATGTTATTGCCACAGAAATCTTGGCCAGTAACTTAGAAGACTGATGATGGTAACAGGGTGTAATCCTCGTGGAAAACGTGAATTTCGTGCATAATACTGTCAAAACATTTATTTGACTCGTAACGTGTTTAAACAAATTATCGTTGAATTCATTACGCAACTGTTAATGTTTTGTTGAAATCTCAAATGAGAATAATTAAATTTAATCCTAAACCCACTCCCGAATGTCGATGTTAACATGTTTTTGTCTCAATGAAAAGGGCGCGACAATTATGCAGCATGTACAACATCGGGTCATTTGCACAGGAAGCGTACAGTACAGGCAACGTGTACTTGGACAAAAACGGGTGTCCGCGGTGTTCAATTTTCCCGATGGGTGACATTTCGCGGGGGGCGGACACGCTACTGACCGCGGTGTTCGGCGAACACCCGAAATCGCCGCGCTTGCACGCTATCGTTAACGGGAACACCCGTGATCACCGCAATGCTGCGCAGCCACCGTAAACACCTGTCTGCGAGGGTCATTCACGCGTTTTAAATGTACATGTACATGTACAAAATAAAATCATATACTTCATGTACATGTAGATATTATGTGCACATTTATGCGTACTTAAACTCGGGCAGTACGTTAAGTCGGAAACTAAAACTAAGCGTTTAAGATGATAAATACGATTAACTTTTATGGTGTTAATCAATGCAATTGCCCTTTTTGTTTTCACAAAATTGGGTTTCATTTCTCCCGATTTCCAGAAAATGACTTGTACATGTTGCATGAAATCTAAATATAGCGTGTTACAGCGTGTTTGATTTTTATTTTATTCAGATGAAATGTCAATTCCAAATCATTCGCGAGCTACCCCGGTACTTGAGAAGAAATTCACTACGAAACTTTAAATCGAAATTAAAAGATCCCAATGTTGTCTGCGCTACGAAGATTTTGTGTAAAAAATAAATACACCCACGCCAATTTTCGCGCGCTTTTTATGGTTCAGAACAAAGAAAATGAAAATATCATGGGCATATATACATGTATTTATTTGTGGCTACAATTTGTAACAGAACATGAACTCTACACAACGCGCGCACTAGGCGTCAGGTGATTTACGAATGTTGGAATACACCTGTTCTGATTGGGCGCTTATTTCATCAAATCTTTAAATAGAAACATATGCCGAAATTCATTTGATAGTTTAGAGATATGGCGAACGTTTGTGATTTTTGCATTTCTATCACACTTTTATCGTCAACATTGACCAGAATTTGCATGAAATCGGAAATCTCGGGATTATCGGGTAATGGACAGAGACGGGAATTTTTGCATGTATGCGGTAATCGATTGTGATTGTTCGTAATCGTTGTTAATTTTTTAGACACCAAATGACACCTATAACATTCAAACGCACGGTAGATTCTTTCTGCAAATTGGTACCGACCTACGTTTATGTTCAATTATTTTATTTCTAGCGAACACGATGAACACCGCGGTAGATATTATGGGTCCGCGGTGATTCGCGGTGTCCACCTTATGGAAAACGGCCCCCGCGAATATTTGATCTGAACACCCATCGCGGGGGTCGTTTGGTAAGCGAACACCGTAAAATGAACACCGCGACGAGTGGCGTTTGTCCAAGTACACGTTGCCTGTACTGTAGGTGTATTGAGCGTTGTATAAACAAGCACACGGGGCGCCGCACATCACGTCAGGGGATTTACGCATGTTCAGTGGCAATATTTCATCAAATCTATAAAAAAAGTCACTAATGCCGAAATTAATTTGATACTTAAGAAAAATGGCAACGTTTGTGTTAAAGAAATTATTAACACACTTTTATCGTCAATATTTACCAGAAAGCGCTTTAAAAATGGAATAAACGGGATTATTGGGTAATAAATAGAAACTTGAAAAGTAGCAAGTATGCAGTAATAGAGTCGGGTTGAAACGGATGCATAGGGGGAATCGTTTGAGTCTGGATTTTACTATCTTTGCGGGAAAGTTTTACTACAATTACACAATTTATCTTTATAAATGACTTTATTATTATAGCTGAGGGGGGGGGGGGTCTTGAAGAGTCATAGCGCACCAAATGACGTCTTTTGACGCTGTTTTTCTTAGAGTTATAATGCACCAAAGAACATCAATTGACACATTGAATTTTTAAAAAAATCAACGTCGGGTGGAGACACCCCTCCCGAAGCCACCCCTGTCAGCCCATCAGCCCCGGGGCGCCTGATAATATTCCTGTGGAAAGCACTGCATACTAAAATGAATAAAAAAAAGTCAGATAAAATGTTGGATATACGAAATATGAGGTACACAAATTGCATTGTAATGTCTGAGAAGTCATTCAGATCTTACCATCATGAATGAATGAGAAGCTTTATTCATTGTATACATTAAGTTGTGCATTTGTGGTTAGAATGTATATATTTATATATTCATGGTCAATTAATAAACATTTCTTTGGAAGGTCAGTTCTTCTATTTGCAATGTTTGTAGATGTTGATGGGGGTTGAAAACATGCTTTCTTCAATTTGTTATCCCTCGCCAAAGGCGGAGGGATATTGTTTTGGTGTTGTCCGTGCATCCGTTCGTCCTTCCGTCCGTCCTGCACTTTTGTGTCCGGAGCCATATCTTGGAAGTGCTTTGGTGGATTTCATTGAAACTTGGTTTATGAGTATATATATGGATGAGAGGATGATGCACGCCAAATGGCATTGCACACCATCTGTTTATAACGGAGTTATGGCCCTTTGTATCTTGAAAAAATGCTTACTTCTGTGACAAGACTCTAGTTTGGCGGGGGATATCAATTCAACGAATTTGCTTGTTTTAATATTTATGGAGACTTCAATAAGTTGTGTTCTTTAATTGCTGTTGCTTTGAGTAACAGTCATACATTCTGCATTTATATGTTGAGTGCATAGCTGCAGACTATTTTTAACTTGAAATTTATACCCCTGAAAAAGCAAACCTACATGTAGCAGTTATTTTAAGTTGTGCTTTAAGTTACATGTTATTTTGTCTTTATGTAAATGTATACAGTTATGTTTTAAGTGAACAAAAAGGATATGCAGTTGTTTTATTTTCTTCTGTAACTCAATATAATTTTGTTTTCAATATAACTAATCTGGTTTTCCAGCCTCATAAAAGGACCATGTAAATAATGTTGTTGTGTTCATGTCCCTTTGCTTAGTTGTGTCCATATAAGCATCCTTCCTATTCGAAAGGCAGACATTCTTATTTTCAATGCAAGCACTCATATAAGCACTTTATATTACTTTGTCTCATTTTCCAGGTATAATATAACATGCTATCACAAGGAAAACATACACATATTTTCCATTTCATATCAAACCTGTAAATCCATTTAATAACTGCAAGGTAAATAGCTACCTTATTAAACTCTTTCCCGCTCAGAAGCAAAGTTAAAATGGCTATAAGCAACCAGTAACTCGCAGTCAGTTCAGGTTTTATGCTGTTTGCTGCTCATCAGTACCTTATGGTTGGAAATAAAGCTTGTTAAACTTGAATCTAGTAAGAGAGGTCTTAAATTTATTAAGATTTTCTAACGGACTTAAAATTTGTCAAACTGCGTATCTGAGTGGTAAAGGGGTAATTTATTGTGCAGTTTAATGTATTTGTGTGCCTTTCTTGTTGCAGCGTCATGTCCCCACATGGTGCAGGCGCCCACTGTGATATCTATGGTGGGACTACCAGCCCGTGGCAAGACCTACATGTCCAAGAAGCTGACCCGATATCTCAACTGGATCGGAATACGCACCAAAGGTAGGGGGTCTCACACCAGTCAGATTGGAAGTGTGCATAATGTAAAGTTTAAACCTATATATTTAAGCTTGAGTATTATAAAGACACTTTGGAGTCTGTTTCCTGGGTAGAACCAGTACTTGGTGCCTTTTGGGGGAAGATTTTAGAATGCCACGACAGTCCCAGTAGATCGAACCCAGATCTCCTTGTTTCTAGGTGGAAGCCATATTCACTATGCGACCTCAACCTATTCCTAAAACTTAAATTTAAAATTTAAAAGGGTCCAGTTAAACAACCTTGTCCCATTGTTACAAAGGGTGAATTTGTCAAACTTAAAATAAAAGCTTTTCCAAAATGCAATTTTCTAGATTCAAAAAGTATGTAAGAATGTTTGAAAGTTAGTTGTATACCTTAAGTTGCTTCCTATAGCCCGCCCCCATGTATAATTACATGCACTCTGTTTTTTTAATTCCAAAACAGGAAAAAAAATATTTTAAGCCAAAAAAAACAGCAAATTGGACTGAATGGCCGCTATTTTACTATTGCGCAATCGAATAATCCGGTTCATTGGAAAACTTTATTTTGTATTCAAAAGAGGAAGCGTCATAATGATATGGATCATGGGTTGCATATACTATATTTTTCTAACAATTTTGTCATTTTCTAGCAACAAATAAACAGTCCCCGTGCATTTTGTGTAAAGCATGCAAAATTAAGAATTCATGAACATCATTTCATTCTTCCTCGAGGAAAACCTGGACTTTAAATTTGTATGCTGAATAAAAACTTGTAGTCCTTTTTTTTAAGTGGAAACTTTTTATGTAAATTAAGCTGCATCTTCAGGGCTTCAGACGTTGAGATATGTCAGTATTGATGTAAAACTGTTCATCTATTATTTTGGTCAAGTGGGGTTATTGTTTGGCGCACTACACAGCCGTGAATGTGATGTACAATTAAGACGCCAAAAATCTGGACCAAACTGGAAAACACCAAGAAGTCCCTGTTCACACCTTACTTACCCGCGAAGAAGACCTTGTTGACACCTACCTTTACAATGTACTTGTTATGTGGTCAACAGCCCAACATAATTAAGCTGCCAATTGAGAAGTGGACAAACACAAACAAAGACATTTTTGCATATTTTATTCAAACATTTGAATTTTTGTAAAAAAAATGTTGCTACCCCGTTCATATTTGCCGTTACCGTCTATATAACGTGCATCAAATTTTTAATTTGAAATTTGGAGGTAAAAAACTGCGCGCTATACGAAGCTACTTACGGTTTCTTAATATGTCCTGTCTGCTGTTATCCTAACTGTGATGTCCTTGTCTATCAGTAGCATCGTTAAATTTTGAAAAGGAATTTGGTAGCCAAACATCTTCAAGGACAGTACTGTTACAAGTGTACCTGAAAATTGTCCAGAAAAAGGATAAATTATATATATTAAGGTCGAACAAAAGAACAGATAAAAAAAAAAAAATCACTAAGTCATACTTATAAAAAATGTGCTTTTCAAACTAATTTATAGCAGGATAAAATCATATTTTATCCCACTTTTACAGCAAATTTGGTTGATTAAAGCCCCGTTGATTAAATTTCTGCTATAATACATGGCTGGAAATGACGTCATTTTTTCGACAAAATGACGTCATAAATCCAGCGAAGTTATCGAGTAAAACTTATGTTGTTTAAATAAAAAGGTTTACTGAATAAAAAGTGGGATAAATAGAATAATAGGTGAGTGTTGATTATAGATCAGGTTTATCATGCTCGGCACAAAAACAAAAAGCACTCGCCAAGGCTCATGCTTTTTGTTTTCTAAGCCTCGCATGATAAACCAGGGCCCGGTTGCTCAAAACTTTAATGGCCAGTTAAGCTAACAGCCGTTAATTTTTGGATCATTAAATTATTTATGTGACTAATTTGTTAACCTTTTAAAATACATGTTTATTGTAAACAAATGTGTTTGCTTTAATAGTTTGCATATGTCTTATAATAACATTGTTTTTAAAATTAGTTTTATTTGGGTGTCAAGTTAACAGACCGTTACCTTAACTGGCTGTTAAAGTTTTGGGCAACCGGGCCCTATAATCAACACCAGCCTATTATTCTCTATGTTATGAGTAATATCAAAATACATATATAAATAGTATAATAATCACATCCAAATGGACAAATTTATTTACATAATAAAGCACATGTTGAAAAATAACTTATTGAGTTTCATGATACTAATAGCAGACCAACAATTAGCAGTTTTCATCGGATGACCTTGAAAAGACTTACTTATTACCAAATAAAATTTACATGCAAATTTCAATTACAATCACTCAGGTGAGCAGCCTAGGGCCCTCTTGGTCGTCTTGTTTGGCCAAAGTGTATACAGTCCAAACTGATAACAGCGGCCAGTCAAGGGAAATGACAAAAGTGACCGTTGTATACAGGTGGCCGTTGTTTGATGACGACTTTATAGATCGTTGGTCAGTTGGTAGTATTGCTAGGTCGTTATCCCACCCAGTAATTTCGTAAACATAGTAATTTAAACAAAGGCTTATTGCCGATAACTAAGTATAACATACATAATTTCTAGTAAATACTACAAATTAATATCTTGTTATTTGATTTAACTTCATACCTATATTTAAACGTATGAGTTTATCAACGATAATAATGTTGTTTACTCATGCATCTCTTTAATTCAGTTAATGCGACATTTCGTTTTACGTTCATTGGAAGATATTTTTACCTAATGGTCGTCATGTGTCAAAAAGTAATAGCGCTTCGCTGTTATAAACCGAAAGTACGGCATACCGTTATCGTTCTTGTGCAAAGAATCCGAGTTTTAATATTTATTAGTACACAAACATCCATTTTATTAAACACATCTAAGCACAATTTATCTTAAAATCATTGTCATGCATCGGTTTTCGGGACTTTCATTAACCAGTGGTGTTACTTAGCTTCTCCCCTGGAAATTGAAAATAGCATTTGGGTAACAGACGTTTTACGTGACAAAATGTCCGCTTCCATAAATGCTGAAAGTTTGTTACAAACATTGCAATTCGATGCCCGTTGTGCCACAAGAAACGATAACTAATCCTTTCATCACATTCTTATAATAACACACCCTAGCTAAGTGTTATTGTTCACACCTTATCAGCGATGAAGATCTATTGATTTTGTCACGCGCTATTACTATGGCGTTATGACTGGGCCTCTAATTGCTACCAATACGCATTGTTATTGTTACTTGCACATGTTTCATGCAACCAGAAATTTAATCGTCGCTAAGTTTTATTTGTTTTCTCGCAGCGGGCCGCTTTTATCATATCAGAGGCAGTTACTGCAATCAGATTCTTTACCCGCATAAAAGACGCACAATAGACTCTTTGACGTCAAAGGTACATGTAAAAGACAACCACGCAGATTGATTTGTGTGTTTACTTTTCGCAACTCGAAACGACTGACTCGTGACCACTATTTTGAGAACAAAAATGAGTTTGGGAGTAAAATATACTGGCCGTTTGCTGTTATGGACAATTGAATGTTATTCCCATGTGTAAGATGTGATTTTCGTCGGGGGGAGTCCAGAATGACCGTTGTCTGTAGTTGACCACTAGGTCAGTTTTTACTGTAATTTTACATCAACATTGCTTGGGTAGGACACCTTATTTCAGCTCCAGTTATATAGGGTAATAAAGACCTTACTGAGTAAGACAATACAATTGAAATATTAATTGTGTACCTCATTTTACATGATCATTGTTGATTGTGTGTATTGTGCAGCCTTCAATGTCGGCGAGTACCGCAGGGCAGCTACAAAGCTCACCACTCACGATTTCTTTAGTCCTGACAACTCAGAAGCTGAGAATTTAAGAACGTGAGTAAAACTACCCCAATCCAGAGAGCTGTGCCGTGTCACTACCGCTTATGCTTGATTGTTGCACAACATACTCAAACATACACCGAGATACTCGGACCTCTTGCATGGAATCCTGTTGATTTTTCTTTGACGTGTGAAAAAATTATTTGAAATCATTTTATTGCATTAACCAAAAGATTTTGGAAAAAAACATTCTTTAAGGTTCTTTGTATTGTTCCTTGCTTTTCTCACGATGAAGACTTTTTAAGATGGTTTTATTAGAATACACTGTAAATCCAATATAACGCCGATGACGGGGTCCAAGCCACAAGACCGCGATATAAACGAATCCGCGTTATTAGCTCTGAGCTCATTTATTGCCATGTTGTGTTGTAATTTGCCAATACATGCATATAAACCCGGACTATACTCACCAAAACGTTGTGTGTAACTTTGTGAACAATAACTCCAAGTGTTTCGAAACTATTCCATCAAAAACTGTTCGTTTTAAAAATTCATTCTTTGTAAAAACTGTGATTGATTGGAATAAACTAAGTGACGACATTGTGAACTCTTCAACAATAGACATTTTCAAAGACAGTGTATTAAAACAGCAATAGTGTAGCAATCGCGCACTCCACTACCGTCAAGTAAAAGCCAGAATTGGTTTCTTCGACGTACCAATCCAGATCCAGAAACCCTACCGTATCGATACATGTATACATACTGCTTTTCTAATGTGCATATATATCCGATCATCCAATATAATTACATCATTTAAAAACAATAATTCTGGCCATTTATGACAATAAATGTGTTTAAGAATTTCATAAACACAAACATCTGGCATTCTTTAGATGGGTAAATGCTATTTACAGTGCATTTTGGGAAAGAGGTTTCATTGAAAACTGTTTCAGATTAAATTATAACAACCAATGGACGAATGAAAACAAAGCAATATAAAAACGTGCTTCCCGGGGATTCCCTGAAAATCAAGCGAAAATGAAAGTGTATTTCTGTTAAGAATTTCCTTGCGTTTGCATGTAATTAAATTGTCTCGATTACTTATTTAATTTATCTTTGTCTGTTACGTTTTCAATTGCATTTTAGCAGACAATATTTAAATACATATTGTCTAGAAATAACAATTAAATGAAACATGCCTCCTTAAACTTGTCAAAGCTGTCAATGATTCAAAAGATCGATAGCACATAAATAGTAACAGAATAATAGCATGAAACACAGATAAACACATGCTATTTTTCACTCCTTTATTTGCATCAAACAATAGATTATCGTACTTAAACTGTCAAATGTCGCAATAATGGTTAGTCTCTAATTATAATTGAGCAACTATGCAATTAGCACAATGTGTGCCGCCATATTTGAATTTCAAGAAAACGCTCAAGACCAAAAAAAGGTTGGAGAAAAAACGGGACCCAATCCAGTTTTATTGAATTCCGCGTTTTAACAGAGCTGTTATATTGGATTTAGAGTGTACTTGTCTTTTTTAACCCATGTTTCATTTAATGAACAGGATTCTGCAAGACCCAACATTCCCACTGCTGCTTAAAACACAGCTGCCCCTCAGTTATAAAGGGAAAATAGCTTGGGAATTCCCATGGTCTAAAAATAGATCATGAGTGGGGGATCCAAATGTTTATAAATAGATGTCCTATCATTCCAGTGTTCAATGTGGGCGAATATCGAAGGGCAGCCACCGACCAGTATCGGAATCATAATTTTTTCGATACTTCCAATTCAGAAGCTTTGGCTCTAAGACAGTAAGTTAATGCATCTTAGTTTTGAGAGCAGTGTTTGTGAAGTACATAACTTACATGTATAGACACATTTAATAGTTCTAATTGTTACTCTAATTTACAAATTCAGCTTAATTTGCACTCTTGTTTGTTATTTTGTTGCTTAGTTGCTCAGGCATTCTTTATAGTTTTTTGTTCATTATGGTCTCTGTATGCCCACACCATGATAATGGCGGAAGGGCATATATTGTTACACCTGCCTGTGGGTGTGTTTATGTGGGACATTTTGTGGCCGGCTCGTAACTTTAATTGTTTAACATGATGGGATATCAACAAATTCGCAGAAATGATCTGCCTATCAAGACAACGTGTTGCGTGCAAAAACCATATGCTTCAAGCTAAGGTCACAGTGGACACTTTAAGTTTTTGCATATTCCTATTATGTATAATATTAAAGTTCATGTTTATGTCTGGCTCATAACTTTGTCCAGAATTACGGGATTTCAAAATAAACAAATGACCATCATATCAAGACGATGTCTTGCATGCAACTATCATGTTGCCAGCTTCGAGATCAAGGCCACTCTTAACACTTGAATTGTGTGCATGTTCTTTATATGTAAATAGTGAAAGTACATGTTTGTGTCTCTTCCCTAAGTTTGTTGTGAATGATGGGATATCGGGAAAAAACTTCACAAATTATCATCATATCAAGATGACGTGATGTATGCACCAACTATCATGCTTGCTTGAAGGTCAATGTCACATATGTGAAATAGACTTTATGTGTAGCAACAGTTTCAAAGCAATGATACATCCATGATATTTTAACTATTTCCATTATGTGTGGCAAACAACACACCTTTCTTTGTCCAGTGAAACATAGCAGGGGCATCCATGTCTTTTTGACAAATGTCTGGTCTCTTCTTTTTTCAATGGTACCTTGTTTTTCTTTTATACTGCACTAAGTTGATTGGTATTAACTTAAGCTTAATTCTATTTTTTTATGAATTAAAGTCACACTTCAAGATGCCAAATCTATGATGCATTGATACACGTTTTCAATATAAGGTTTAGGCATGTAGTTGTAATTACCTTATGCATTTAACTGACTAGCTCAATTTTTGGTCTTCTTACCAAAGCTTCTGAACTGTTTGGCTTGGTTTATTTTAAGATCACCTGAGCACAAGGTGCTCATGGTGAGCTTTTGTGATCGCCTTTTGTCCGTCATGCGTCGTCTGTCGTTCGTCGTCAACATTTACCTTATTAACACGCAAGAGGCCACATTTATTGTCCAATCTTCATGAGACTTGGTCAGAACACGTGTCTCATTGATATCTTGGACTAGTTCGAAAATGGTTCCGGTTGGTTGAAAAACATGGGTGCCAGGGGGCGTGGCAGTTTTCCTTATATTGCTAAAGTAAAACCTTGTTAACACTCTAGAATTCACATTTATTTAATCTTTATGAAACTAAGTCAGAACATTACTTGTAATGATATCTTGGATGAGTTATAAAATGGTNAAGAGAGCGGGATGCAAAATTGGTTCAAGGTAGCATGATTTTTTTTAGCTGATCTTTAGCACAATATAGTCATGTTTAATTTTTATTATAATTGCCTCTTGTCTGTCCTTCCTCCTGCATTATGCAGTGTCGACATTTGACAAGTTAAAACATTAGAAGCCACATTTATTGTTCATTCTTCATGAAATTTGGTCAGAACATTTGCTCCAATGATATCTAAGCAGAGTTTGAAAATGATTCCATTCCATTTAAATATTACTGCCAGGGGGGGGGGGGGGGGGGGGGAGTTTTTCTCGTATGTCTATATAGTGAAAACTTGTTGATGCTAAATTAGCCACATTTATTGGCCAATCTTCATGAAACTTGGTCAGAACATTTGTCCCAAATGGCTGAGATTAAAACTGGGTCTTGTGAGCTCAAAAACTAGGTCACTAGATCAAATTTTAAAAAACAACATGTTTATTACTCTAGAAGTCACTTTTTTGGTCCAATCTTCATGAATCAGCTCACACTTTTTCAGAATAGTCTAGATCCTTTGGGTCTCAGGTGAGCACCTTAGGGCCCATGGCCCTCTTGTTTTGTTTATATGTTCACTATCCCAAGATTGTTTACCCTTCACCTAGCATGCACTGTGCTCTTGTTGCTCGCACTTTGTTACTAACACACAGGTTTGATTGCTTGTTATTTTGTTTACTAATTGTGATTGTGATGTTATTTGGTTAGATGTAATGTTGAAAATGTCAATTGCTTTTGTTTGTATTAACTTAAATGTAAATTTGAATAAAAATCAAATGTAGCATGGTGACTCAGATCACTACTGGAACATGGTCAGTGAACAATACAAATGATCCTTGCACTGGGAAAATGGGGCTTAAAGCATTTGCTTAAAGTGTCATCCCAGATTAGCATGTGCACACTGCACGGGCTATAAAGGGAGACCACTTTCTGCTTAAACAGTAAAACTGGATTTTCGCTAAGAAGAGACTTTCTGTAAACAAAAAATACAATACGAGTTTCATCCTTGATTAGCCTGTGCGGACTGCACAGGCTTATCTGGGATGACACTTTCACGAACATGCATTAAGCCCTGTTTTCCTAGAGCGAGATTCATAATGTTTTAACCACTCAAGTGTTTTGCCAATCCAAAAAATACCAACATCCTATCTGGCTATAAACATATTAATCAAATCTTCTAGTTGAAACATTAACTTTCCTGTAAGCTAGAGGATTGTGGATCTATCTAATGAAATGTTTTTTTTTTTTTAATTCATGAAGTCTCTATTTTGCATTGAGAAATGCCTGAACTAAGTTTATTATTGCTAATTCAAAATGTGACAAATTTTGTGTCATTTAAAACAATAGTTTACTCTGTGAACAGAATGCTTTTTTTATTCATTAAACAAGTTGTTATTTTTCTTTATATTTAAATGATTGCAAAACAACTTTAAATGTTAAAATGCATGTTTATTTTATATGCAGTGCCTGTTTTGTTCATGTATATTGAGAATATCTAAACTTGATTAATTTAGAAGTATTCTATACAGTTAAGCTTTTGCTTTTATTTCTACAGAATATATTAATTTTTCTCTCAATGAATGAAACAAGTATACTTGATGATCCTCATTCCTGTAAGGCTATTCCTGCCATTTGGCATTCACTTGACATAATTTGTTATAATGCACCATAGAATAAGAATTGCTGTAACTTTTCAAACATGAATTCCTGATGCACCATGGTGAAAATCAAATCTTTGCATAGATTTATGTTTGGCAAATTAGGGTATACATTATAGTGGCATTATTTTCTGTCCTTCCTTAAACATCATCATCGTGCTTCTCATGCAGAGCATTATAAACATAATTAGTATTGAAGGGAATCAAATTATATACATAGTAATAATAAATGACAATACAGGGAAGTGAAGATTTACACTTTCTTCAGTATTGTAACACTTTCTTCTGTGCTAACAAAACCTTTGCCCTTTGTTATACGACTGCAAACAATGTCTTAGAGGGAGAAATATTAAAGTTATCCTTTTGGTCTATTGGTTTGTCACTCAACATAAAATGTCAAACATTTAGAGCGAACTACTTCCACATATCAAAAGAGATTAAATTGGAACTTAAAATATGTCATTACCATGCAGATGTACATGATATGTTTTTCATCCCCAGTGAATCATAAATTCGAGTTATTTGACCTTAAACAGAGCTGACAAAGTGATGTGGGGGTATTTGTAATGTTTTTGACACAGCTCTAATAACATGTTCTTGTTCTTTAAGCATAAATCCTTTAGTATTGGAATTAATATAATTTTCATACCATGATAGGTAGTGCAGAGTTCATGGAACATAAATCATTTTTCTTTCTAAACATATATTTGAGATATGAAACTGCCAGTTTTGGTGTCATTTTGTATGATCACATGCCTGTTTTTAAGCAAATTATTATACATGAGAAGTACTTTTTATGAATAAAGAAAATACAGAAGTTGGTGCATTATCACGTTATATTTGGCCCTCATGTATCCATCCAAATGGCTTCAAACCTTTGGCTTCAAACCTTGCATATTTGGCTGCAATGAAAGAAATCACTCTTTTGCTACAGCGTCATGTTTATTTAATCATGTTTACTAAGAAATTTGATGTATATTTCTCTGAATCAATCTTCTCTAAATCAAATGTATATTTTACCAAACAAATTAATAATGTTCCAGAAGAAAGTTGAATTTCAGGTTCTTATTTGCTGTTTTCTGTACCCAGGAAGTGTGCTCTGATGGCGATAGATGATGCGTGTAACTTCCTACTGGGTGGTGGGGAAGTTGCGGTAAGTAGTTATATACTTTTGTTCTGAGAAAATTTTACTTTATGCATGTGCGTAAAGTGTCTTCCCAGATTAGCCTGTGCACAGGCTAATCAGGGATGACACTTTCCACGTTTATAGAATTTTTTGTTTAAAGGAAGTCTCTTCTTGAATAAAATCCAAAATCCGGACTGCACAGGCTAATTTGGGATGACACGTTACACAAATGCATTAAGCCCAGTTTTCCCAGAACGAGGCTCAAATGTATATGGTTACCATCTTGATCAAGCAATTATTTAAAGGATTCTGGGCTTTCCTATAGGGCTAGGTATAGGGAACAGATATACTGTGAAACCATTATTATTCGTCAAACATTAATTTTCGTCAATTTCGTCAGTAGACCGATTGACGAATTTAAGTTCCTGGCAAATAATTATGTCCAATGTTTAAACAAAATTGGGTCTTAATTACCGTTGACATGAGGCATTAAAATCCAACGTAATCGCGATCCACGCATGCATTCTGCGTCTGTTTCTCAATCAAGAGAAATCCGGTTTTGACACATCGGGGTGTACCGTACATTATACAGTGTACTTAACTGACACGTGACATTTCCTGTAAAACGCGAATGCAATAAAGCTGTATCGAATACGTTGACTTCGTTTAGGTAGAATAGTAATGATTATTACCCATTGTGTGTAATGTGTTTTTCAGGGGTGTGAAGGTGAAGCCAACACGCGACAGATAAAAGACAATAAACGAAATTGAAAAAAGTAAATGTGTATTGGTAACTGTATACATACCGCTTTTCTAATGTGCATATATATCCGATAATCCAAAATAATTACAACACCAATTAAAAAAAATATGTCCATTTATGGACGAGTGAATTTAAATTTAGTTTGAATGCAATACGATATAAAACAACGTTTTATTGCGTTATACGCAGTCATGAAAAAAAAACGTGCTTCCCGGGGACTTTCTGAAAACCTGGCGAAAATGAAAATGAATTTCTGTTAACAAATATCCTGCGTTTGCATGTAAATAAATCGTCTGGATAACTTATTTAATTTTTCTTTATCTGTTACGTTTTCAATTGCATGTAAGCAGACAATATTTAAATGAAACATGCCTCGTTAAACTTGTCAAAGCTGTCAATGATTCAAAAGATCGATTGCATGTTCATAGTAACATCATTACCGGTAGTCGCTAGCGGTAATTCAGTCCCACTAATCCGCTAATCATAACAATGAACGAGTTAATGGTATACAATAATAAGGTCCAGTTACTATAACCTGATAACAAAAGACAAGTTAATTGGCATGTGATAAATAGGGCCCACCTCCTGCAAGTGACTCCTAAATTACCCCTTCTCCCACCACGATTTATCGCAACCGCGATTTAGAGCGGACAAGTCTTACACAAAAATCGGAAAATGACCGACGATTTTTTTTTTCAACATTAGAAATTGACGAATTTAAGTGCTGACGAAATAGTCCTTTTTTGAAAAATGACGAAATTTCATGCTGACGAAAATAAATGGTTTCACAGTAATCATGAACACAAATAAGTTATCTTTTCAGAGATATGCGCTCTAAGTTGTATTTCAAATTTATTAGATCCTACCGCACCTGACGCTGCATTATGTGGAGGGTCACCAAGTGTTTGTCCCAGCATTCCTAGCAAATGAACTTAGTAGAGACTCACTAACGTCGGATAAAGTTTGAATTATAGCTGAAAATTTCCAGCCATTTATTTTCTATGAAAAGATCTCCAATATTTAAGTTTGGTTTTGGGCTGTGGGGGAAAACCCTGAGGAAACTTGGTGACTGCCAACAAAACTCACATGTGCTGGGAGTGGGAATTGAACCTGGGTAGCAAAGTAACAACCACTGTGCTTACCAGACAGCTGCAATAACTGTTCAACTACTTGTAGCTTGGTTTGCTGTTATAATTGTCACTCGGTGCTTTGGTCTTCCCACTGTTCAACTCTGTTAACTCGTGCAGAAGGGTTTTGAAGAAATCAGTTGACATTAAAAGATTGATACAAAAATCAAATTGTTAAACCGATTTGTTCCATATGTTACACACATGTATGTTTGTTTATAGAATTTTGAATGAGAACATTGCGTATTCACTTTGTCAATGACAATTATTGGATTCCACAAGTGCTGCAAAAAGAGTCCATGGATGCTATCTGACTGATGCCTATAAGCCTGCGTTGGGATAATTGCCAATGATTGAATAGGCAAGATAGCACCAATATTTTCATTGTAGAGGTGGCTAATGACTCTCTGTTAATTTGATGGAGATATATGTTTAATCATTTTAAGCAGTTCTATTAGCTGACAAGCGGTTTTATTTGCTAATATAAACTTTTGCAGTATGGTTTTCTGATCATCGTTGTACAAATCAGCTCCTTTTTTCCTCGCCTGAACACAAATTGCTGAAGGTTAATGTTCACCCTTAGCAGTGTCAACCTCTACCAATTCATTTGATCTTGGCATAGTTCGATAACCAATCAGATCACTGTAAACTTCTGAATTATGGCCTTGAATTGTATAAAATTGGCCAAATTAACCTTTTTGGCCCTTTAACTCAATTAGTTTTAATTGTAACATCATCAAATTGGGTCATAATGTTTGTTGGCTTAAAACCTCAGCCAAATATGATTACCAGCTATACCCCCTAAATTTGGATTATTGGAAATTTGCTAAGTCAATGTAATACGCTTTTTAACTCAAATAGTTTTAATGTTATAATCATCATACTTGCTCGAGGTAACCCAGACCTTGAAACACTTCAACTTTAGCATTCCTGGGAAATAATACATGTGTTTTGTGTAACCAAGGACCAAGTGTTGCGACGATTAAAAAAAAATTGGCCAATATAATTAATAACCCCAAAGTCATTTATTGTGAAAAGTTAATTGAATATTTTATCAAACATTCACACAATATTTACTCAAATTCTAATCTTTTTGCCATTGTACAACTTTTACAAAAATGGACGCCATTTTGATAATGATTGTCAGGAAGGTCATGATTGAAAGAGGTCAGGTTTCACTTCTCAATAGAATATGTGATTTAAACCCTACACATTTTACAAACTACAATTATAATTAAGTGCAGAGAACTTGATAAAATTAAGAAAGAACAAATGCTGCATATTTCTTATTCCTCAGCTGCAAATTTGCATGTAGAAAAAGATAAAAGTGAAATCATCTGTCATGTACATGTAGCTGTAAACCATTAAGCAAATTTAACTGTTCATTAGCTGAATGATTCATTTTCGGCGCTGCTGTCCTCACACCCCTGCTTATTGAGACTCAAATACAGTGTGGCTGTATTTTCCATTCCAATTTTATGTTAATGTTTGCAAGAAATTCATCCCAAACTGAGGAAAATATGGCGACCAACAAGAAATAAAAAGTCATACGCAGCAGTGTCGTCGCATGCACAACATGTTGATTACAACTATAATTTTCGGGGATCGCTTTAGTGGATACTACATCAGACCTTTAAACGGGCGTATTTTGTGGCAAGTTGGCTCCTTTGTTGTATTTAGAAATTTCAGGTTAAAATGTGTGTGAAATTTGTTTTCTATCTATATATATTTATAGGTTGTAGACACTATCAAGCTTAATCCTTTCCCACTCAGAGGCAAAGTGAAAATGATTAATGCAACCAGCAAAAAACCAGAACAGCCTGCAAGTAACTCGCAGTCTGTTCAGGTTTCATACTGTTTGTTGCTCATCGTTATCTTATATTAGAGTTGAAATTAAGCCTTTAAAACTTGAATCTTGTAAAAAAGGTCTTAATTTTAATTTGATTTTCGCAGGGACTACACAGGTGTCAAAGTGCGTAACTGGGTGGTTATGTTAAGTTGTGTATGCTTTCAGGTGATTGATGCAACCAATACGACAAGAGAACGTAGGAAGCTGTTGGAGCAGATGATCTGTCAAAAGCACAACTTCCGTTTGTTCTTTGTCGAGTCTATATGTGACGATCTCAACATCATAGAGGCTAATATTCTGGTAAGGAAGACAAAACAGCCAAGTATTCTCATACAGTATTTGCCTTATTTAGGAGAGTTTTGGAGACCTATTCCCATTCTCTAAAAAAAAAAAGATTTTTTGAAACTGACTTTCCCATCACCGTATGTGGAAAAAACTTAACTGACCTGATGTCCTTTCATGATGTTTGAGCAATAGATGTTACTTTGAACAGATTGTTCAACCCCCCCTTTGACACAGATTTTATCTTGGCCAAGACATTATTTGAACAATGTTTTTACCAAGTTGAACATGAAACAACAAAGATTACTCCTGATTGGCCATTTTGAAATTATCAAATAAAAGTCATGTATACATATATTTTATCATTTAATACCAGGAAAACTGCATCCCCTCCTAGCAGCCAGGGATTTTAACAGTTAATTTTCAAACTTTCCCAAGAAATTATTATACCCCCACAAACGAAGTTTAGGGGGGTATATAGAAGTGAGCTTGTCTGTCGGTTGGTCCGTATTGGTTGTCCGCTCTCTAACTCAAGATGTTTTCATCCGATCTTCACCAAACTTGGTCAGAAGTTGTATCTAGATGATGTCTAGGTCAAGTTCAATTATATGGGTCATGCCGGGTCAAAAACTAGGTCACGGGGTCACTTAGTGCGTTTTAAACATTCAGCATGTTGTCCGCTGTTTTTTGTGAAGACAACATGCAAAATATTCTGTGTCAATGCGGCATGTGGGGGTATTTGTCACGTCTGTGACAAAGCTCTTGTTATCATGAGAAAAAAATGTTCTGAGCAAGTTTGATTGCAATTGCGTTTAAATTGATTTCTTGCTTGTATGCTATGTTTCAATAAAGTTACTAAAGTAATACTGCCCAAGCCCCTTGCAGCCATGTTTTAAACCAACTAGAACCATTTTCAAACTCAACATAGATATCAATAGAACAAAAACATCTTCTTAGCATGTTCCATTATGATTGTGAAAAGCTTATTCAAGTTGACGTATTAACACTAATTTTTGACATGACCAAGTATAGAACTCTTCATGCAATGCTGCATCCCTGTGATTATCAATTTGGCCAATACAGTAGTAGATTATTTTTTTTCATTTGGATCTTCTAGCGGCTCATTTCTCTAACATATTATTTGCTGATGATAAAGGTCAATAAAGTTCAAAACCTGGGTTAGACAGCTATGGCAAATATGATGAAGTCCAAACATAAAAAAGCAAAAAGTTAATCATGTGAATTTGGGAAAACTGGGCTGAAAGCATGTGTGTAAATTGTCATCACAGATAAGCCTGTGCAGTCCGCACAGGCTTATTAGGGACAACACTTTCCGCTTTTATGGAATTTTTCAATTAAACCAAGTCGCTCCTAAACAAAAATTCCAATTTAAGCGGAAAGTGTAGTCCCTGATACGCCTGTGCTGACTGCACAGGCAAATCTGGGATGACACTTTAGGCACATGCATTTAGCCCAGTTTTCCAAGAATTAAGCTTATATAATCCCCCCGCTCCTTCTTACAGGAAGTGAAGGTGTGCAGCCCAGACTACCTGGGCATGGACAAGAACGAGGCGGTGGAAGACTTCCTGAAGAGGATCGAGCACTACCGGACCCACTATGAGGCCATGGACTGCAGCCACGACAAGGACCTCTCCTTTATACAGATCTTCAACCAGGGCGAGAGGTTCCTGGTGAACAAGCTAGCAGGTGAGTGAATATTTTACCTGAATTTTCATTTGTCAAGAAAAGTAACTGACACTGGTATTTAAAAAAAATCTTATATTTTTCACTGAAATCAAATTTCATTCGGCCAATAAAATTTTACTATCCACCAAAAAGCATATTTTTTTTATTTTTTTTTCATGTAGAGTTTCTAATTGTGTAATATGGTGTCGAACAAAGAGTGAATTTATTATCTTTTCTCTGCATAAGAATGATCAGTTTCATACCTCAGTACATGTAGTCAATTGTATTCACTAAAGCTTTGACTTTAATTTGCGTACTCAGAATTTTGAATGTTGTATTTCATGAATTTCATAAATATCACGGTGTTATAGTAACACACTTTTGGACATGGCAGGGCTTTCATGGCTTTTGCTTTGCATATAATTTATCTCAACACATAATATCTGCCTTTCAGTTATGTTGGATTTTACTTTAGAAATGTCATGTTCTATTCATTACCATCTTCTTTGTTGCAGGCCACTTACAGAGTAGGGTTGTGTATTACTTGATGAACATCCACGTGCTACCAAGAACCATTTACCTGACACGAGTGAGTATTGCTGGATTTTTTTAAATTAACTTTTATGTCGATTTATACAAATTAATTGAATAAATGCTTGTGGCATTGAAAACATTGAATATGGGGATTCCTTCATTGTGAATGTACTTTGATTGTGTGTGTATATGAAAAAAGACTGAGTGATAAACTTTTAAGAAATAAATGGCAATTGAACTTATAGAAATTTATGAACCACAAGAACAACAGAAAAACTACAACATCTTTAAACACATTTCCTCCCCCCTGGCGGCCATGTTTTTCAACAGACTGAAAAACATTTGAACTCGGACCAGATTTTTTTATTAGAACAAATCTTCTGAGCAAGTTTCATGATGATTTAACTGAAATGTGACGTTTAGAGTGTATACAAGGTCTCACTTTATTCATATAAAGTTTTCCTTATATGGCTGCATTGAGACCAATGGAACTCTCTTGAAGTCACATTTTTGGCCCAATATTTATGAAACTTGCTTAGAATGTTTGTTCTTATAATATCTCAATTGAGTTAAAAAATAATTTTTTAGGGCAATTGAAAAATGTTCTTGAGTACCATCAGGTCTCAGTTGAGCACCTTAGGGTCCATGACCCTCTTGTTTGTTGCCCTTGGTCACTTGAAAGCCTGCAGTGTTCAATTTTGTGTACATGTTCTTTATTCAATAAAGTAACAAAATATATAATTAAACAAAGTTATGATCACTTACTCTGCCAGAGATTTTACAATAGATTGAAGTAACAATCGGCTGTCAACTGAAAGATTCTTGGATCAATCCTTAAGAGGGGGAGGGGAGCGATCCTAGGATCTTTCCAGAGATGTTAAGTACTTGTTAGTCCAAGGAAACATACTTGAGAATATTTCTATAAGCCAATAGCTTTAGATACATGTACAATCAAGCTAAAATAACTAAAATTAACTAATTCTGATATATATCTGCAGCATGGAGAGAGTATGATGAACCTCAGGGGTCGTATAGGAGGAGACAGTGAACTCTCACCTCGAGGCATGGAGGTAGGCTACACTACACTAATAGTTGTACAGTGTGAAACTGACAATCATAGTTAGCCGAGTTTAATTAGATGATGAATTAATACAATTATAATTTGTTTGGTGATTTTTTTAACTTTGAAATTGTAGCATGATATGTGTATTGTTATGTTCTTGAAATTCTACTTGTTTGTATCTTATGAAGCATGGAAGATACTATTGATATTGCCTTATAATCCCGTCCTCAAAGCCGCATTAACGAGATAACATACTATCTGATAAATTTTGGTGTATTGAGCAATGATGAGGCTAATAAGGGATGATTGTTTACCCAACACACATAATTGAGCCCGATTTTCCCCGAGACCGCCTCATTTAATCTCTGTATCTGATGAGCTAGTAAGGGAAGCATTATGTATTTATATACAACTGTGTTGTGTTATGTTAGCAAACTGAGGGTTTAATATAAAACGGATCTAAATCTCTGTTAGACACAACAGTTTTGAGTTCATCACCCTTTAACGAAAAAGAAGTTTCGTAATAATAACAATCATAAGGCAGTTATATTTAAGACCTAAATCTAAAATCTTGTATATAAAAGTTACTTTAATATTACATCCATAGTGCAGTGTCATATATGTTACCACATTCACAGTGTACATATATCCAGATACTGTACCTTCCTCTGTAACCCTTCTATTGTTGTGCCCCCGTTCAGTATGCGAAGGAGCTGGCCAAGTTTGTGGTGGGTGAGAACATTCCCAACCTGAAGGTGTGGACCAGTGAGCTGACCCGCACCATCCAGACAGCACACCACATCAAGGCCCCCAAGGCGCACTGGAAGGCTCTCAATGAAATAGACGCTGTAAGATGAGATCATTTTCCTTTTAATTAATTTTACATTATGATCCTGCAATAAATTCACCTTATGAAGCTGGTTTCTGAAGAATATAGTTTTTTTAGGTCTACTGAGCACATTTTGATCTTAAATGATAGCCTTTTGTCAGTCGTTTGTCGTGCATCGTCAACATTTGCCTTATGGACACTCTGGTGAAATTTATTGCCAGATCTGCATAGAACTTGGTCAGAACATTTGTCACTTGATGTCTTGGGTGAGATCAAAACTAGCTCACAAGATCAAATAAAAGAAAAAAAGCTTGTGAACACTCTTCAGACGACATTTATTGCACAATCTTCATGAGACTTGGTCAGAACATTTGTCCTAATGATATCTGAGTTGAGATTGAAACTGGGTTATGTGGAGTCAAAAACTTGGTTGCTAGGTTAAATTAAGGAAAACACCTGTGAGTTCTCTAGAGGCCACATTTACTGCCCAATATGCATGAAACTTGATCAGAACATTTTCCGAACGATATTTCAGCTGAGTTAGAAAAATTGTCACGAAGGGTCATAAACTAGGTCACAATGTCAAATAAAAGAAAAAATCTTTTGATCACTATAGACGCCACATTTATTCCCGATCTGATTGAAACTTTGTCATATTGTTTGTCCCACATTTGTCACAAGGATATTTCCAGCGATTTCCAAACTGAGCCACGTGGTATCATAAACTAGGTTTATGGGTCAAATTAGAGAAAAAAATTGTGAACACTTTAAAGTCCACAATTATTATCCAATTTGTATGAAACTTGCTAAGACCAATTTTCTCAATGATAAATCGACTGGGTGTTAAATGGGTCATGTGGTGTAAAAAACTAGGTCACAAGGTTGAATTAAAGAAATAGCTTTTGAACACTGTAGAGGCAACATTAACCTTCCAATATTCATGCAACTTGTTTGAAACATTAATTTTGTTAGAATGATTTCTCCGCTGAGTGTTGGGACAGTATTGTTGAGAAACCAAGTGAGCACATTTTGGATCATTTGGGTCTCAAGTGAGTGTCCATAGATGATCTTAAGCACAAGACATTTTTTTAAATAGTACTATATAATTTTGTGTAGGCCTATCATTTTTTGTTGCTCTCAAAATGTACATTACAGCAGGTATTTTAAAAATTATGTTTTTATGTGTTTGTTATCAGGGTATATGTGAAGGCATGACTTACGAAGAGATAGCCGAGAAATATCCTGAAGAGTTTGCCAAGAGAGACCAGGATAAATACCACTATAGATACCCCACTGGAGAGGTAGGGTGTAGCCTTTTGTAGGCAATAATTCAGGGTAACCATTGACTAGAAAATAGTGCAAAAGTGAGGAAAAACAGTTTAGACCACTAAATATTGATACGTTGGTTCACTAAATTGTGTCCTGAAAAATTGGAGGGACAAGGCGCAATAAAAATATTCCATTAAGTGCAGCAATTCCAACAAAGGTCTGATCAATTTATATAGAATATATCTTAGATTGTAATAAAAATTGGTCTTGTTCAAAAGATCAGACATTCCCAAAAGTGCCGGACCGTCAGACCTGACACTTTTTTAAAGACAGGTCCGATTGAAAATGCAATGTTAATGGTCAGAATGTCCGGGAAATATTCAAGAGGAAAAGTTGATTTATTTCATTGAATTCAAACCTGAAAGGAAAAAGCAAGCTAAAATGAAATATGAGCAGTAAAATGACCTTGTATTTGTATGCCCCCTTTAAAAAAAAAGGTTATATTGTTCTTGGTCTGTCTGTCTGTCTGTCTGTCAGTCTGTCTGTCTGTCTGTCTGTCTGTCTGTCTGTCTGTCTGTCTGTCTGTCTGTCCAAAACTTTAACCTACCTTAAAAAATTTTCATAACTTTTGCATTATTGATGACAGCATCTTTGGCATGCATGTGTATCTCATGGAGCTGCACTTTTTGAGTGGTAAAAGGTCAAGGTCATCCTTAAAGGTCAAAGGTAAAAAAAACACAATCGAAGGGAAGTAATTCGCTTTAAAGGGAGATAATTTCTAAACCTGCCAAATGATAATTGGAAATTTTATTTCAAAGCGGCGCAATAGGGGGCATTGTGTTTGTGATAAACACATCTCTTGTTTGTTTATATTCATGATATGTTACTGCGCATGCGCACCAAACACTTCCTCCTATGCAAGTAAATATTTCAATAGTCCTTCTTTTTTTTTTCTTCTCAGATCGTTGTAATCGGGGTATTTACAGTTTGTTTCCGTTCAAATTATTGTTTAAAGGTGCTATTTATTGATTTATATTTGTTAGTGACAAGTTTGTTGACTTTGCATTTTAATTCTGAGTTGTCATATAATTTTGCAACCCGGAAATATTTCTAATTAAAATTTTCTAAATTTTGATAAATGCTTTGTGCTTTTAAATTGTGAATGTGGCGTTATATAATTGACATCCTAAATTTTTCTGCTGTCGAAGGGTACTTCATTGATTGCTAACCAGTATTATAATGTGTGTTTTTTGTAAATATTGATTGACATTCTTCAGTCACTGTCACATTCAGTTTCTGGAAAAAATGTCTTAATAGCAATTTGCATACCAGTACATGTATACATTTCTTGAATGTTCAAATGCGAAATTGTATTGTGTTTAAATATTTTGTGGTTTAAATATTATTTCTTTTCTATACTGTGTGAGAGCGTTGTGATTTGTCATTGTTCAGTGTTGTGTTGTTTATCATTTTCCATTTCACTTTTCCAATTATCATTATGTCAAAAAATTTGAGTCAGTGACTTAATGTTTGGGTCCTATGAATCCAAGTCTGGTCCTGCAAGTTAACAAAGTCCACAGGACCGGATGTCCTGTAGACTTACATACTTTTGGGAATGTCTGAAAGATGTGAACTATTCTCATGCAAATCCATTTAAAACTTGTGCACTTTTTTTCATGATGTTGTTTACAAGAAGAAACCCAAACCAGAACTTGTTTAAACACAACCAACAAAAAAGGATTCATTGTTGTAAAGAACCAATCAATGTATTTATTGAACATCAGTTCATTTCCTGATGTCTGATGGCCAGTTTATTCCTGCATGTTTTGTTGTGTTTCAGTCGTATCAAGACCTGGTTGCCAGACTGGAGCCTGTTATCATGGTTTGATATACACCTTTATTAAACTTCCGTTATTAATTGAGTCTTGTTCTGAGAAAACTGGGCTTAACGCATGTGCATAAAGTATTGTCCCAGATAAGCTTGTGCAGTACACACTGTCGTATCAAGGATGACTTTTTCCGCTTTATGCTAGTTTTGGTTTAAAGAAAGTATCTTTTTAGCCAAAGTCCAATTTAGGCAGAAAGTGTCATCCCTGATTAACCTGTGTGGACTGCACAGGCTAATCTGGGAAAACACTTTACGCACATGCATTAAACCCCTTATTCTCAGAGCGCGGCACAATTATATGCCTTAACATTTGAAAAGTAAATAGTTTGAGTTAAAAAGTTTAAACAACATTAGAGATTGACCCTTTCCTGTTACCAATTTGTTGAATGGGGATATTAAGATCTTGTTAATATAAGTGTATAAGTTGAATATATAAAATTGATACATAATGTTTTCATATAACATAGAGAACTATATTTTTAGCTTAAAAACAAGTTGCCGCTTATTTCACTGATAATAGTACCTGGACACATTAATCATTGATTAATTGATGATTAGTTGCAAGTTTATATAAGATCGAATACTTCAGCTGTGTTGGATTATGTTTGTATTGTATTTTACACCCTTGTTGATTTCTTTGAATGTAATGATTTCATGTATTGTTCACATGTGTGCATAAACTAATAAAAGATCATTCCAATCCTTTATTTACACGTATCTAAAGATTCCATAAACCATTAAAACGTTGCAAGTCACTAACAGCAGGTTACACTCCACCCTCTAGGAACTGGAGAGACAGGAGAATGTTATGGTGGTGTGTCACCAGGCAGTTGCCCGATGTCTTCTGGCCTACTTCCAGGACAAGTCCTCAGGTAAACATCCACTATGTCTTGGGGATTTCTTCATACAAACTTTAAGTCATTACAGAATATTTATATCTACTGACCTTTCATCCAAACATAATTCAATCAATGTTTAAAAAATTAATGTCTAACTTTTTCTCATGAACTCATTGCAAATGACTTTGAAGTTTCATAGACACAAACCTTTGAATTTCTCTTAAAAATCAGCCAATAGAATTTAAGCTTATATTTTTTGCATCGGTGGATATCTTAAGTTTAGTCTTAAGTTCTGAGCTATTTCATAATCCAGGTACAAAACTGTATGTGTATTCATTGAATTTAACTCTGTGTGTGCAAGTGATAGATGTGAATTTGGAGTTGCACAAAAAGTAATCAAGAAACGTTTTGTATGGCTAGATGAGAACGTTAGCGTAAATTGTAGGTACCTTATTAAACCCATTTAAATGGGTTGTTACTGTTCATAGGGATTACCCTAGTGAAGTTGTATAATTAAGATTCTATAACAAAGAGCCTTACAAAATAAGTCATATTATCTAATTGTTATGGCAAGAAAAAATCCAGCTTGACAGTTTCTTAACTTCAAAACAATGCAATAAAAGTCCTCATTTTTTTTTTTTAACTCCAAATAATCATCCTTCTCTTAATAATTGAATGTTTTTATTTCAAATCTAATGTAGCATTTTTATCTGTCGGTACAGTTGTTTGTCAATGATGAATTATGTGATTTCACAATGTCTTTGTTGGGGTGCAGTAACACATTTTGGCTCATTGATGTCTCGTTATTCAGAAATCGATTTTAATCATCTTTGTACATGTAGCTAACCTGAGCACAACGCGATGTCCATGTAGAAATTTGTCTTCCATCCAGACTTCTTTTGCTCTTGAACCTTTTGATACATTAAACGTTTTTTGAAACTTTGGTTTGGTCAAAACTGGCCACGCCCCAGGGTCACATGGTTTGTATTGACATAAACATAGTCTTAGTCAATGTGTTAAAAAAGATGTGTTCGTTCTTCATTCAAGTACCAAACTAATAATTTGTCACCATCAATTGTTATTTTTATGCCCCCTTTTAAAAAAAGGGGGCATATTGTTTTTGGCCTGTCTGTCTGTCTGTCAAAGGTAAAAAAAATACATTTTTTTAGCTCACCTGAGCACAACGTGCTCATGGTGAGCTATTATGATCGCCTTTTGTGCGTCGTCCGTCGTGCGGCGTCAACATTTACCTTGTTAACACTCTAGAGGTCACATTTATTGTCCAATCTTCATGAAACTTGGTCAGAACATGTGTCTCAATAATATCTTGGACGAGTTTGAAAATGGTTCCGGTTGGTTGAAAAACATGGCTGCCAGGGGGCTTGGCAGTTTTCCTTATATGGCTAAAGTAGTTAAACCTTGTTAACACTCTAGAAGTAACATTTTTAGTCCAATCTTCATGAAACTTGGTGGGAACATGTGTCCCAATAAAATCTTGGACAAGTTCAAAAATGGTTTCGGTTGGATGAAAAACATGGCTGCCAAGGGGCGGGGCAGTTTTCCTTATATGGCTATAGTAAAACCTTGTTAACACTCTAGAAGTCACATTTATTGTCCAATCTTCATGAAACTTAGTCAGAACAT
>VMBQ01000963.1:103486-132677 GCA_007657795.1 Dreissena rostriformis | reverse complement strand
AGCTGTGCATTGGGTGTTCGTCAGATGTTTAAAATAGAAATGCATAGCTGTGCTTTAGGTGTCCGTCAGATGTTTACAATTTAAATGCACAGCTGTTCATTGGGTGTTCATCAGATGTTTGATATAGAAATGCATAGCTGTGCATTGGGTGTTCGTCAGATGTTTAAAATAGAAATGCACAGCTGTGCATTGGGTGTTCGTCAGATGTTTAAAATAGAAACGCATAGCTGTGCATTTGGTGTTCGTCAGATGTTTAAAATTTAAATGCACAGCTGTGCATTGGGTGTTCATCAGATGTTTAAAATAGAAATGCATAGCTGTGCATTGGGTGTTCGTCAGATGTTTAAATTAGAAATGCACAGCTGTGCATTGGGTGTTAATCAGATGTTTAAAATAGAAATGCACAGCTGTGCATTGAATGTTCGTCAGATGTTTAAAATAGAAATGCATAGCTGTGCATTGGGTGTTCATCAGATGTTTAAAATAGAAATGCATAGCTGTGGATTGGGTGTTCGACAGATGTTTAAAAAAGAAATCCACAGCTGTGCATTGGGCGTTAATCAGATGTTTAAAATAGAAATGCACAGCTGTGCATTGGATGTTCGTCTAATGTTTCAAATAGAAATGCACAGCTGTGCATTAGGTGTTCGTCAGATGTTTAAAATAGAAATGCAGAGATGTGCTTTGGGTGTTCATCAGATGTTTGAAATAGAAATGCACAGCTGTGCATTGGGTGTTCGTCAGATGTTTAATATATAAATGCATAGCTGTGCATTGGGTGTTCGTCAGATATTTAAAAAAGAAATGCACAGATGTGCATTGGGTGTTCATCAGATGTTTAAAATAGAAATACATAGCTGTGCATTGGGTGTTCGTCAGATGTTAAAATAGAAACACATAGCTGTGCATTGGGTGTTCGTCAGATGTTTAAAATAGAAATGCACAGCTGTGCATTGAGTGTTCGTCAGAAGTTTAAAATAAAAATGCACAGCAGTGCATTCGGTGTTCATGAGATTTTCACAATAGAAATGCATAGCTGTGCATTGGGTGTTCGTCAGATGTTTAGAATAGAAATGCATAGCTGTGGATTGGGTGTTCTTCAGATGTTTAAAATAGCAATGCGTTGCTATGCATTGAGTGTTCGTCATATGTCTAACATAGAAATGCATTGCTGTGGATTGGGTGTTCGTCAGTTGTTTAAAATAGAAACGCATGGCTGTGCATTGGGGTTCATCAGATGTTTAAAATATAAATGCATTGCTGTGCATTGGGTGTTCGTCAGATAATTAAAATTGAAATGCATAGCTCTGCATTGGGTGTTCGTCATATGTTTAAAATAGAAATGCATAGCTGTGCATTGGGTGTTCGATAGGTTTTCAAATTTCAATAAACAACTCTTCACCAGATCTTCGCCAGGTATTCGAATTATGAAATGTTGTTTGCGGCCGTAAAACACCGGACTTTCAAGCATCACAATGCATAGCTATGCACTAGGTGTTCGATACGTTTTCAAATTGCAATGAATAGCTCTTCACCAGATCTTCGCCAGGTATTCGAATGATGAAATGTTGATTGCGAAATTGGAAATTGACCGACGCAAATTCCCCTTATTTTCTTAAAAAACATCCCACAGGAATCCACAAATTTATATGTGTCCACAATGAAGTCTTTTTTTGAAAACACACACTGAATGCTATGCGAACGAATATAAATGATTATACAGTAAATTATTTAGGCCCTTACATACTGAATAAATTTTAAATCATACAGATCCTTGTATAAGTACAAGGGCAATGTTTAAGAAAGAAAATAAAATTCCTTTTTATTTACTTTACACTTCTGACATGCTAATCTCAATTGAACTGATGTTCTCTATATAATATTTGTATTAGAAGGTACATGTTCACAGATACTCGAAATAGCAATTTTAAAACTTGGTTTCACATACTCACGCTGGTAATGCGGATACTTCGATAACCGGTTGCACTTCGATAACAGAGAACAACAAAAGCCACGCGCGAGATGTAAGTTTCTCATTTATTTTTTAAAGTTATGTCATAAAGAATTGTTTTTTAGACAAGGCACATGGTCGAGTTGATAAATGGTGTATCCATTTGTATTGTGAAGAAAACAATTCACGGAAAATGGTTGATTTTTGCCCCAAAAATAGAAAATTCGGTCGGAAACAGAATGAACTGGATGAACAGTAAATATTTCAACAAAATAAAACTACTTAGAAATATTGATACTACTAGTATTTAAAAATAAAATAAATAATGATGACGTATAATCATGCTGAAAATATAGCTTCGTTATGAATTATCATCATTTGAAAGTGTTAAAAATTATAAAGCGATTAAGCGTTAGACGCGCGAAAATATTAGATACATTGGAATTATTTTGCTGTTTTCGTTCAATTTTGTTGCAACAAATATAAAAAAAGAAATATCTTTAAAATATATTCGTCGTTAATTGCAAACATGATGGTTTAAAATAGGCAATTGTACATAATTGCATGTAGTTTATTTAAAAACTTAAAGTAACAATAAAGGTGACAAATACAATTATTATGCATATAAACTGGTCTAATTTTTACCGGATTTCAGTTACTCTTGCATAAAAAATGATAAAAACACAGCTTAGGTGCAACGTTGTCAAGAATTATGTAAGATATGCCCGTTTCATAATTTGAAGAAATGTTTACCATATGTTCCATTTATTTACCAGCATGCTAGGTTAAAAAAATGGATCGATAGCATTTGGGATCATTTTTATCGTTTTTCAGGTCTGTGCAATGGCATCACGCTGGCATTAAGGGTATCACGTTAACAGATTTTTCTAAACGTTTAAACGAAATGAAATAAACGAAACGTTACCGTTAAAACGGTATCCCAATGTCCGTTTTTAAAGCATCAGAACCATCGCTTTTTCAAACTGAAAGTAGTACTTATTTCCGGAAGTTATATACAGTGCATATCCCATTCGCGCAATGACGTCATATTAAAACCATAAACTATTATAAACCGGACCATTCGTATCACTATATGCGTATTCGTCATTCTATAAAAACAATTTAAAGAACGTCGAAAATAATGTTAATTCAACGAAAAATACAGTATCCGAAAACGACACTCCGAAAAAATGTACGTATTTTGCACGAGAAATACAATGTGCATATTGTTTGACTGCAGAAAATGAAAAATCAGTTAACTTGCAAAAGCATAATCAATATATAATTTGGTTAAAATATTGCTTTTCAACATGCTACCGCAGTGCTGTCTTTGCTTATCACTCACTTAAAATATATCAAGATGGCGGTATATGCACTGTTTCGTTGCCAAGTTGTAAGTTTTTCGGAAAGTAGCGAAGATTTTCCGCTAGTTTCCGTGCATGTCCGTGCCATCCGCTAACCAATCAGAAATAAATTACCGCCGAATTCGGTAGTGCCCGGATTTACCGCAAGTACCCGGATTTCGCAGTTCATCATCGATATACTTCGTACGGCTAGTCGGCTTCGTTATTTGCACCCCAATATTCATTATATTGATATTGACTGTCGTTTAAACGTTTACTGTTTTTGTAAAAGTTTTTGAGCAAAACACGAAACGCGACCGTTTAAACGTGATACCCTTAGCTGGCATCCTTCTACTCCGTGGGGCCCTCGCAGTACACCTGATTGAAATGATTTAGCCAAGTGGCCTGAACATTGTGTTGAAACATGATGTAAAAGACACTGTCATGGCCAGTGGTGGACGTTTACGTTTAAAGATTTCCTGGTGAACGATTTTGTAAAATTATTCGAATGTTTTTTTCCTATCGTGTACCGCCTTGTCATTCAACGATTGAATACATTTATGTTTTGTATTTTGGTTGTTATAAGAGACAGGTATACTGTCTTACATTCGGGAAAGAGTTCTTAAGTGAGCAATGTAAACAATACTTATATATCATCAGAGAGAAAATCCACCAAAGATTATTGTTCAACTCTGTTAACGTGGACAAGTCAGCTTTTGTTAAAATCTAATGTTTGAGTACACTTGTTTTCATCGCTGAAAGAGTTTTCTCCTTTGTTATTATTTAGGATTGTAAAGAGATGATTATTTTGGAGAAGCGGTCTGTACACGTATAAATTCCCCTTCATGTTAATGGCTGTAGTCTGTTCTATTTTACTATTTCGTATCCATCCTTATCACCTAAGCACACATTTACCTACTGTTAACTTGGAATAATTCAAACCATCCATTCCAGGCTAAGTTGATGTGAATGTTTTATATAGCACCAACAATGTCTGTTTCAACGCAGTTGTTGACCATTTTCTAGTCACCCATATCACCTAACCTTTCATTTGACATTTAAGTTGTTTAGGAAAATGCATATCGAACACCAACCATTTGTTTGTCAAGCACAGATTCTATATACTGTTGATTTAACCTTATGCGTATGTCGTGTGATAATTTAGAAATAACATTCGTATGCGACTATTTTGGTATTGTGAAAATTAATATTTTAACCTTGTTTGTGGGAACTGGTTGAACATCTACGCATCAGAATAACATAAGCGTTTTCTTTATTTACTGATAATCAACGAAACATAGTATATTGTATTCTATAATGTGCATTGTTTATATGGAAGGTAAGCAACGATACTTTTGTAGAAAAATCAGGTTGATTGTATATAGTGTCAAAATTTTTCCCAGAACAGAACAATTAACCAGAAACTATTTTTTATTTTAATTGGTTAAATTGTCAAATACATATTCAAATTTCTGCGCATTTGTGGAGGTTTTCATAGGCAAGTGTTTCAGATGGACATTGTTTATTTGTAATAATTGATCTGGAAAAAATAAATAAATAGCAAAAACCTTAATTGATACAAGTTTATTATGTAAAAACAGCAAACATTAAAAAGCAAACCAAAGAAGAAGACATGGGCTAACCAATATGTGAAACATAGTAAAATGCACACAAGAATCAAGTTAAACATCAGGTTTCCAGTTGGACATGAAAAGATGTTCATGTGATCATACAAACCATACTTGCAAGTTCATATATGCCTGTCTAAAAGATGTAATTTCAGGCCGTTAAATAAATTTGTGAACTAGTCACAAAATATCCCAAGCAAGATATGGTCAAGTTTCTTCACACATAAACACTTTTCTCAGTTTGATTATTATGTTTGATAGCTGACCCACATAGTTACTCTTATAAGTTTAATTTATTATACATTTTCGACAGTTTGCGATGAAAAATAATGGTTTTGCTAGAAGGTGAAACCTGTTGACAGATTGTAATATGTTGATATTTTAATTGTACTATTTATGTGTTAAGCATTTTAATAACTATTGTTTAAAAATCTGATAAGGCCACATGCTTTAAAATGCAGTAATAAAAATAAAATTAGTTTAATCAAACAACACAATGTATATTTAAAAAAAAAGCAACACAATATATAAATTTGTATCCGATATTTTGATGTATTTGTTTTTAGAATTTAGACACTTTGTATGCCATTGTTCTGCATGACGGAGGTAAACGGAATTAGCTCATTTATCTGATGTACTGTATACACATTAAAATTGTTGATAACATATAGTTTGCCAAAAAAGAAACATTCAGTTATATATTATTTAGATAGTCATTGTGATTACATTAATTAGAATGCAATCTGTGTGTTTGTTTTACACATTTGTCTCGTGAATCTTCTATAATTAACTGATTTTCAAAGTAGACCGGTTTTACAATTGGCATGCCTTTACAATTAGTTGAATAACCATATGTTCATATAAACATATGTTCATAACGATTTACCCTACCCGCTACAAATGATTCCTTTTAGGTTCAATTTAAATAATGGAGATTGTCAATTAGTGTAAGAAGCAATTCAGTTTAAATGTAACAGAGTTGTTAAATCTGTGCGTCGTCCGTTTCGTTTAGAACTTCGTTGTTAGGAAACAGATCAGAAGAAGGGCCATTGATGCGAAAACACCAGGTGCCTCTGCAAAACAACAGGTAAACTTCAGATCACGGTACATTGTCAAACATCAATAATGATAATAACAAACATGTTATGGAATAATAGTAATCTATACATAATTAAACAAGTGATGTGTTTGTGAAACACTATGTCCCCTTTTGAGCGATTTTGACACATATATTTTACCTTGAAGGATGACCTTGACCTTTCACCACTCAAAATGTGCAACTCCATGAGATACACATGCATGCCAAATATCAAGTTGCTATCTTCAATATTGCAAAAATTATGGCCAATGATAACGTGATTACCAACAAACCAACACACAAACAGACAGGGCGAAAACAATATGTCCCCCAGTATAGACTGGGGGACATAAAAATATCTTGGGGTGAATTGTCCAGGGAGCAGGGGTGAATTGTCTCCTGGGGGTGAATTGTCTCGATTTATGCCAAATAAAAACGAAAAATAACTTTTGTAGAAAGGAGATTCACCATCATGTAGTAAAGAAGCGAAATGTTACGAACACAAGTTAAACTCGGTAATATATGTAAATAATGCATTCTTGGAACACAATAAAACATTCCGAGGAAATACAGTTTCCCCAGACGTCTAGTTTTTGTATCAACAAAGAAGGCAAATAGCATGGCGAGGAAGATCTTAAATGCTATACATTATCTTAGTTCCTTTTAAACGATGTCTGCAATACACTATTTTCAAACGAATAAGACTTCTGAGTATACATTCTAAGAACAAAACTTACTAGAGTTAGCACATTTTCCATCATTCCCGAGTTTATATCCGGTGTTGCAGATGCACTTGTCGGTGGTGGCGGTTCCAGAACATTTTGAGTTGGCATCAGCAGTTGTGCAGGTTGCGTCGGCTTGGCATTCTTTTATCAAGGAAAATAAATTTTGTTAAATAGAATTCTCGAAGTATATTTAATTAATTAAATGCATTTTGTTAAAAAACGATATTGATGTGCAATAGCATGAAATCTATTCTTATATGACGTCTAACACGACTTTCAAGATCCAGGTTTATAATAGTTATTTGTTTAATTTCTTCGCCATTCATTCCCTTTTAACTCAAATGCGTTACTTGTGTGCCATAGTATAAAAAGTTGAATCCAATTGCTTAATTTATTAACAAAAAGTCGTTGTAACTTGGCAGTTACGCTCAAACAAGTCGTGTGTATGTGGCTTCCTGTTTGACATTTCATTTCATTCTAATCCTGCGAATTTAACACTAAACTGTATATTAAATGATAAATCTGTTTTTCTTAAACCACTTACTGAGAGCGCATTTCCCTTCGTTGCCCAGCAGATGGGTAGTAGACTTGCACGTACATTTGAGCGGAGTTCCGGTACATTCCGTGTTTGAGTCCAGAGCCGTGCAGTCGGCCGCAAGCGTCGCAGTCGTGCACGCTACAAGCCAATATTACAAACGCTATTATAGCTAGATCTACATATTCAGTTTTTTTTTTGTTTTCTGTGAAGCCGATCACTATAGCTTAGTAGAAATGGCTTACAGAAGCTTTATAATTCTCCTTTTTAAATTGTACATGTTTTCTTATTTGTTTTCAAATTGATTTGTTATGATTGTTTTTCCTTTTTTTTGCAATTGGTTGAGATTAACTTTGCAGTAGAAAAAACACTTGAAAAACAGCCCAGCATTTATAAAGTCAATACGAACTCTTATCGGTACAGCCGGTGGCCCCCGCCGTCGTATAGGCAGGACATTTGCATGTCAGTGTCACGGCGTCACAATAGCTGCCTGTCGCAGTGGCACACTCCGTTCCAGCCGTGGTGCACACAGTTGTACCAATAGCTATAACAGATAGTGTACATACATACACATTGTACAAATGTGTGTAAGCAAAAGTGAGTGACGGAATTTCATAAATGAAATATACGCTTAAACCAGTATTCCAGCAATCAATAGCAAACCGCAATTGCCTATAAATCTGTTTAAAACTTCACTTACTGAAAATTAAAACAGGTAAAAGTATGGACTGACAATTGAATATCAATCTTATAAAATGGTCTAGTGCGCTAGTTAACTAGTGTCATAATTTAAAATTAATTAGAATTAATAAGGCATCTTAAACTTAGTTATAGGCCTGCTTGGATCGGCGAGTATTTGGGAAGGGGGTTGTTTTCATTAGAAACACACCTACTTTTTAAACCAGTCTGGATAAATGTAGGTACGTATGTATTGCCATTTCTTAAAAGTCTTATCCTGACTAATTGCTGTTTCTGTGTCTGTGTAAATCTTGCTTTGTATTTGCTAAACATAAATATATCATACAACGATTGTTCACTTACTAGCTTTGCATGTTGTGCCGCCAACTTCGGTGAAGGTCGATTTGCACACGCAATCGGTTTTGGCGGTATTATCGACGTAGTTTTCTCCCGCTTTGCAGATACATTTTGTGGGTGTTCCAGTGCATTCTGTTTTTGTATTTGAGCATGTTTCGGCGGGGGTGGTGGCGAGATTACACGTCTCACCATAAAGCTCTGCAAAATCGATAATGTTTTACTAAAACTATATTTGAAAGCCATCGCTAGTCGCTTAGTCTTTGCAACAGCAAACAAACCAATTTTATCTCGTCCAACAACCATTCCTACATACATCAATTGCTTTAACATTAGTCAACCGTCCGTCAAAACTTGATCCTGCGACAACTTTAGCTTACTTGCATCAACATTGGTATACCTATAAATGTCAACATATCGATTATGCATTACCTTTTAATTTTTATCAACAGGCAAAGTTCAGGCCATTTTTAAAACTTAATAAAGTAAATTTATGTTTACGAAATTTCGTAAACACATTGGATTTGTCATTTAGCCGCCGTACAATAATTCTTTTTTCATCATTCTGAAATAATTGTTAAATAACAAAAGATGTGATCAATAAACCTGGTTTACTCATTAGCTGTAATGACAGGATGAATGACCTATAATGTTTAACAGAAGCAGTGTGCATGTTAAAAAACTGTTCGCCAGTACGCAAACATCTGTGTAATGTTTTTTTATTCGTATAACTTAAATAACCGAAATATTGTGTGTACATAACAATATGCAATAAACAAGGAACACAATTATAACAAAAAATAAGGGAAACATTTTATGTACATAATCATATGTAACATACAATTAAGAAATGAGAATGAGATAGTGGGCGATCAAAAACCGTCACCAAGGGAAGCCTCTTCATGGTATTTTAATTGTGTTTTTCCTTCAAGGCGATGCACGTTCGACCTATTTTTGTAGACAATAGGTTAAATCTACTGTAGGAACGTTTACTAAAAATTGAGTACGAACAAAAATTGGGTACGAAACACAATTTGGGTACGAAAATAAATTTGGGTACGAAAACAAATTTGGGTACGAACAAAAATTGGGTACGAAAAAAATTGGGGGTACGGGTAAGTAGTACCCGTGGGGTACTTGACCTATTCAGCGAAACTGGGAGGCGGGTTACATTCTCGATCAAATCTAAAAATCAAAGCGCTGAAGGCACTGAAGTGTTTGCTATTGCATAATCTGAGACGCACTTTAGTTTTCAAAATTATGGTATAGCTTTTTATATCGCACGTTTGAAATGAACACAACCCATTCAAATTTATAAAGAGTGTGTCTTAATTCACAGGTCGAGATGTGTGTGCACTGTTTATCCTCATATTTATGTTATAGAGATAACTTAGACAAAAGAACAACAATATGTCTTTTTTTCCACAATTGGTTGCTGCACTGGCAACTATCTTTAGAATTTCGTTTCCTTGCTAAAAAAAACAAGCCTATAATCATGTACATGTTGTGTTATGTGTATCTAATACTGTATTAATGTTCTTTAAATAATTGAGCAACAATGTTTTCAACATGACAGACTTTTCATGCAGCATTAAGCCCCGTTTTCCCTGAAAGCAGCCACTATGTACAGATTTCAATGATAAACTGGCAAATGTCGTCGCACAAGCTATTATAAACACTAGACTTGCCAATATCGTTTAACAAGCTCTTAAACCTTATACATGCTGTCTGCTACATGTAAACAGGCAGTGGTTATCTTTACTAGCTGCAGTTGTCGTCCCTAGCGTAGTTAAAGAATACTGAATTTCAAAACTGCCTCTCCACTAAAGCGTGAGCTAACGCTCACACTAAAAACTAGAAATGGCGCGGCAGCGGCCGACGCGTATACCCACGCCGCATAGATGTTATATTAGCTTAGCTTAACATGCATTGATTTGTTTTCACACATATACCATAGCAAGCTTAAATGTTTAGGTTTATAATTAAAAAAAATAAGAATAGAATATCAGGAAAGATTTGGAAATCCTATCTCCAACTTGTCTGACACAGACTAGTGACACTAGTCCAACTTGTCTAACGCAGGCTAGTCTTACTTGTCTGACACAGGCTAGTCTAACTTATCTGACACAGGCTAGTCTAACTTGTCTGACACAGGCTAGTCCAACTTGTCTGACACAGGCTTGTCTAACTTGTCTGACACAAGCTTGTTTAACTTATCTGACACAGGCTAGCCTAACTTGTCTGACACAGGCTAGTCCAACTTGTCTGACACAGGCTAATCCAACTTGTTTGACGCAGGCTAGGCCAAGTTGTCTGACACAGGTTAGTCCAACTTGTCTGACACAGGCTAATCTAGCTTGTCTGACACAGGCTAGTCTTACTTGTCTGACACAAGCTAGTCTAACTTGTCTGACACAGGCTAGTTCAACTTGTCTGACACATGCTAGTCCAACTTGCCTGACACAGGCTATTCCAACTTGTCTGACACAGGCTAGTCTAACTTGTCTGACATAGGCTAGTCCAACTTGTCTGACACTGACTAG
The DNA here is from genome assembly GCA_007657795.1 of Dreissena rostriformis. Lineage (NCBI taxonomy): Eukaryota > Metazoa > Mollusca > Bivalvia > Myida > Dreissenidae > Dreissena > Dreissena rostriformis. The sequence goes on along the minus strand of VMBQ01000963.1, from coordinate 121,842 downwards.
TCCATCTTGTCTCACACAGGCTAGTCCAACTTGTCTGACACAGGCTAGTCTAACTTGTCTGATACAGGCTAGTCTAACTTGTCTGAAACAGGCTAGTCTAACTCGTCTGACGAAAGCTAGTCTAAATTGTCTGACACAGGATTGTCCAACTTGTCTGACAAAGGCTAGTCCAACTTGTCTGACACAGCCTAATTCAACTTGTCTGACACAGGCTAGTCCAAAATGTCTGACACAGCCTAGTTCAACTTGTCTGACACAGGCTAGTCCAACTTGTCTGACACAGGCTAGTCCAACTTGTATGACACAGGCTTGTCTAACTTGTCTTACACAGGCTAGTCTAACTTGTCTGACACAGACTAGTCTTACTTGTCTGACACAGGCTAGTCCAACTTATCTGACACAGGCTAGTCCAACTTGTCTGACACAGGCTAGTCCAACTTGTCTGACACAGGCTAGTCAGGCTAGTCTAACTTGTCTGACACATTCTAGTCTAACTTGTCTGACACAGGCTAGTCCAACGTGTCAGCGTGGGGCAGCGTCACAGCGTTTGAAGTGCCACCTGGCAGTTTCGGGTCTTGTTCCTGTCCCAAACCTCTCGATAAATTTGATAGAGGACGAGAACCAATCTGCCTTTACCTTTATCAATGATAATCAGCGAGGTATGCCGATTGAGAAAATTTATCTAACTCAATCTTTTAGGTAGGCTCGGTCTTTTAGGTAGGTCGCCATTGTGAAGAATTGTTTCATGGTTTGATAACTTAGACGAGCTGCTGAAGCAGCATCGTCAAAAATGTGGAAAAAGGGGGCATATGTCATCCTATGGTGACAAGCCTTGTTTTAAATGTCAAATAATAACGAAAAACAACTTATGTATTAAGGAGATTCACCATCATGTACTTATGGAGCTAAATGTTACGAACAAAAGTTAAACTCGGTTATATGTAAACCATGCATTCTTGGAACATAATAATACATTCCGAGGAAATACAGTTGCCATATGAATTCTGTTTCTGTATCGACAAAGAAGGAAAACAGCATGGTGTCTTAGATCTACAATGCTATACATTATCTTTGTTTCCGATGAATGATGTATACCATACACTATTTTCAAACGAATAATATTTCGGAGTATACATTTGAAGAAACAAAACTTACTAGATTGAGCACATTTTCCATCACTCCCCAATTTATATCCGGTCTTGCAGATGCACATGTCAGTTGTAGCGGTTCCAGAACATTTTGAGTTGGCATCAGCAGTTGTGCAGGTTTCGTCGGCTTGGCATTCTTTTATTAAGGAAAAATTGTATTATTAAATATCAGTCTTGTAAAACATTTATTGAATTTAATGTTTTTTGTTTAGGAATGAGATTTCACATGAAATAACATGCAATCGATTCTGATAACTGTTCTCAAACGACTTTCGAGATTAAGGTTTATAATGATGGATATTTTTTCATTACCTGCCCTTCATTCTCTGTTAACTCAAATGCGTACATTTTGCAACAAAGTTTAAAAAAAAAAAATTCTATTGTTTCTACTTTATTTACAAAAAGTCGTTATTACTTGGCAGTTACATTATATAAGTAATGTGCATGTGGCTCTCTGTTTGATCTTTCGTTTCATACGTAATACTGCGCACTAAATACTAAACTTTATATTAAATGATATCTGTTTTTCTTAAACAACTTACTGAGAGCGCATTTCCCTTCGTTGCCCAGGAGATGGGTAGACTTGCACGCACATTTGAGCGGAGTTCCACTACATTCCGAGTTGGTGTCAAGAGGCGTACAGTCGGCAGCCACCGTCGCAACCGCACACGCTACAAGCCAATATAACCAAAGCTATTATAGCTAGATCTGCATATTACATTTTATTTTGTTTACTGTGAGCCGATCACTATAGCTTAAAACAAATGACTTATAAAAGCTTTATTATTCTCCTTTTTAAATTGTACATGTTTTTTGTTTGTTTTCAAATTGATTTATTTTGATTGTTTTTTTTTTCTTTTTTGGCCATTGGTTTAGATTTACTTTGCAGTAGAAAAACACTTGAAAAACAGCTCAGCATTTATAAAGTCGATACGAACTCTTATCGGTACAGCTGGTGGTCCCCGCAGTCGTATAGGTAGGACATTTGCATGTCAGTGTCACGGCGTCGCAATAACTACCTGTCGCAGTGGCGCACTCCGTTCCAGCCGTGGTGCACACAGTTGTACCAATAGCTATAACAGATAGTGTACATTTATAACAATTGTACACATGTGTGTACCCAAAAGTAGGTGACGGAATTTCATAAATGTGTAATTTACGCTTAAACCAGTATTCCAGCAATTAATAGCAAACCGCAATTGCTTATAAATCTGTTTAAAACTTCACTTCCTGAAAATTAAAACTTGTAAAAGTATGGACTGACAACTTAATATCAATCTTATAAAATGGTCTAGTGCTCTAGTTAACCGGTGTTTATATATTATTTTCTTTTTTTTGGAGGGGGNGGGGGGGGGGGAGGTTGCTTTCATTAGTAACACAACTGCCTTATAACCAGTCTGAATAAATATAGGTTCTTATGTATTGATCTTTCCTAACAGCTATATCCTGACCTAGTTTTGTTATTGTGCCTGTTTGAATCTTGCTTTGTATTGGCTAAAATAAATATATAATACAACGATTGTCACCAAGGGAAGCCTCTTCGTGGCATTTAAATTGTGTTTTTCCTTCAAGGCGAAACACGTTCGACCGATTTCCCGTAGACAATAGGTAAACTCTACCGTAGGAACGTGGTTTACTAGGGAATTGATTACGAAACGATCAACACTGACACACACTGATAAAGGGGTATATGAATGTCTGAATAATCTGAATAATGTCTAATAAAGAATAATCTGTAATTCATCACAGGTTTCGCCGAGAAATGCGAATGTAAATTGCTTCCAGTACCGTAACAGCCTTGTCTAAAAGCAATGAAACTTATCGCTTAAAAAACGCAACTTACTGGCAGCTGCATAAGCCGTTGGAACGAGACAGAATGCCACGACACAAATGTATATCATCGGTTTTGTCATCTAGAAGTAAACGTAAGAATATCATGAAGTAATTGTAAGACTCTGAGAAATTAACTTATGTCGTCCGTATAGTTTTACTAATGCCAACCGTGTATATACGTGATTGATTTACTACAGTAAAAGAGGTATAAGACAGAAAAAGACGAATACTTTAATTGAATTATACAAATTCAACAATAGTCAACGTTTTCAACTAGAACAATAAATCGAGCAATAAATAAACAAATGAGTTATAATAATTATAAAAACACTCATGACATATTTATGATATACACCGTAAATACATGCTTTATTCTATACAAACAAATCTGTACATAAAATAAAATTCAACAAAATAATGTATTGGTTTTAATGACATGTTGAGATATAACCTTGTTTTGACCTTTTCTAGGACAATTATAATTTGTATTTATATTGTATTTATACACTCAGTTCGTCTGCGTTTAAGGTAATTTAAAATGGTCGGACGGCTTTGCTGCAAGACAATCTCTAAAACTTTCTAACGTTTTTTNTTTTCTTTTTTTTTTTTTTTTTTTTTTTTTTTAAATAAATAGGTTTCCAATTTCGATTTTTTTTTAATATTGTAAGAATGTGTTATAAAACCAAATACCTGATGATAACTTTACTCATACAAAATGATCCAACGTAAAAAGGTGAACGTTGGTGATGGTGAGTTTGCACCAATTAAGCACTCGCGTTTTCTGATCGCCTTTGCATCTTACACATTCACGTCATTTTTTATTTTAAATTTAATTACATTTATAAGCGTTTTAATGATGGAAAATTTGTAAGGCACTACGCAGATTGATTTGTTCAGTGTATCTCTTAAATTCGAAAACAAATTAATTTGAAATAATGTATTCATTTTTAAATCATTCGCAATGAAAGTACGTCTGAAAGTTGCTTTTATTTATTTAGTTATTTTATTTAATTTCTTATAGAAATACTGCTTCTTTGATGTTCATATCAAACGCAAAACAGTCCCGAACAAATACAAATTATACAAATAAAAAAAACACACACATCGAAAAAAATTAAACTCACCATAGTTTCCACAATCAACAGATTTCAAAACTGATCCGTGTACCTTACACAAGAAACTATACAAGTTTATGCTTAATGGGCCCCTTTTATAGAAACTACCTAAGCTATCAACCGTGCCATCCCCCGGCGTAACCAAAACAGAGATAAACAATATAACAATGTTCGACCTTGACAAAGATTTCATCGCCGGATGACACAGCGCAGCATATTTGAATTAAAAGCCATGTCAGAATATACTTCGAGAACAAATTATACAACAAGAATACTCAATGCTGTCGACATTGTTCATGCTCTTTTGTATTGACCTTTTATTTAAAAATAATGAATAATTATGTAAAATATCTCTTGTTAATATGATGGAGGCTGCCTATATTGTCTGCAATTCATACGTTGTAAGGAACGTGGTTAACCCGCAAATCAACTGATGTACTCTTAATCGCAGTTTTTACGCAATAGTTTTAGACATGTAATTTCTCAGAACGGGTGGGGTTTCCACGTGTTGTACGTGGCATTAAAAGTATGTGACGAGTAGCGATTTCCAATATTTATCAACTTATTAATATAAAACCGTGAAAGTGCAATATGACACTTGCAGACTGTTAAAGCAGCAATGTATTTTAATCCTAGCTCGTAAGCCACGTGCAACACAGGTATTACACAGCTATCATGAACATTCGTAACGAACGTTTGGTCTGCCATGAAACTCACCCAAATCCTAATATAATTTAGTATTTATTGACGATTTGCATATGGGCGTTAAGACACGACTTGCAATCCTGTGTAGCCTACAGCGACTTAAACCCATTTATGACTAGCGTCTACAAAAAAAGGCCTAGGCATAATGCGGCGTCTCGTCTGGGTCTTCGCTGTTTGCTTAAAGGAATTTCTGTGAGAAATATTCTAAATATACCAGACATCTCTAATTTAAGAAATAAATTGATCCATTTTAGAAGGATGGGAGAGTCCACTCGGCATAAATGGGTTAACGGCCGTATTCGGGAATGGATAAATATTACACCGACATTCATGACATTTTATGAGTTCAATCGTATATACGTATCAACCTGTTACCAGAGCAATACATGTACATACATGATACTGAGTTACTACGGAATACCGTTAGTTCCATTGTGCGTACACATTAAAATCCAGAGGGCGACAATGCGATAGTACGATGGCGAAAATGCGATAGTACGATGGCGACAATGTGATAATACGATGACGACAGTACGACAACGCGATAGTACGATGGCGACAATGCGATAGTCATATCGTACGGTCGCCATCGTATCATCGCATTGTCGCTATCGTACTATCGCGTTATCGTACTGTCGTCATCGTATTATCGCATTGTCGCCATCGTACTATCGCACTGTCGCCGTCGTATTGTCGCATTGTCGTCATCGTACTGTCGTTCCTTCGAGGTTGACGCACGACATTCAAGCGACGCACGATATGACACTCGACATTTGAAGTCGACATGCGACAATAAAGATTTGAGTGTCGCATATCGCGCTGGGTTTTAGAAAAATAATATTGCAGAAAATCCTGACTGTCGACTGACTTGTTGTCATTTCGTGCGTCGCGATGAATATCGCGTGTCGCTTCGCATGTCGACTTCAATTGTCGCATGTCGACTTCAATTGCCGTGTGTCGACCTTCGAGGGCGACACTCGACATTTGAGCGACGCACGATACGACGCGCGACATGCGATATGACACTTGACACTATATCGAGAAAAAGTCGCGCAAATGTCGCCTGTCGACCTAAAATTACCTAGGTCGACACGCGACATTTTCTCGACGCACGATACGACGCGCGACACACGATATTACACTCAACACTATATCGAGCAAATGTCGCGCAACTATCGCATGTCGACCGGTGTTAAAGTAAAAATTTCAAAGTACAAGTCAGGGAGGCCCATTGCCTTATCGGTCAACATCACGCCCCGATGCAAGACGGACTACTAACGGAAAATAAGAGTATATTTATTTTAGGATAATTATAACGATGGTAAAATATATAACTTGTCGTGGCTTTTACACATGAACTTTGTCAATCATTACATTATGCGTTTTTTTTTTCCTAAATAAAGTAATTAGAGATCTACCAATTTTCCTTGATCGCCTTTGTTCAATTTGCTTGGTAATAAGCATAATGAATAAAAATTGTGGCTCAATTCATGCAATGAGCAATCTTATATCGCACTATTTTTATGCATGTACGTGTAAACCAATAAAATGTTTTGTTCTTACAACATTGTATAATGATAGGATATGTGTTATTTTAAGTACAGCTAATAAATCACACATAACTATTTAATTCACTTTTATTGAAGTTATTTTATTATTATTTTTTTATGATTGCATATACCGGTATTCTACGCAGTGTTGTTTTTGTGTTCAATTGTATTTTGTTTTTATGTATTTAAATCGTTGTCTAACAGCGTATAATAATTATGCACCAAATTATTTTAATGTCAACCATTGAATTGTTTTATATGGTAAATGAATACTTTCAGTGTGCGTGCCCTTATGTCATTTTACAAGTTGCCGATCATTACGTCTTGTTTATATTAGAAAAAATATTACCGTTGATGGAGTACACTACGATTTTTCTGAAACGGAAGCTTCTTTAGATATTTCTTTTGTAAATATATTGGCAGATTTCAGGATTTAATTTCTAAGTAACATGTATAAAACTGGCTTGCAAATGCGCACCTCTTCTACTAAATATTCTGGTTAATAAACTATAAACTTACTATGATGTTTTGTAGATTTAAAGAGACTTGTTCACATTTGTGTAAAAGTTTGAAAAAAAATGTGTTTCTAATTAAACCGCAAAATTAAAGCATATGGATTAACAAATACATAAGTATTTACCCCAAAAAAGAAAACACTTAAATAAACCTAACTAACCGGGACCTGAAACATCGAACGAAAGGGCTTTAGCGCTTAACGCCGCAACTACTCGGTTATCTAGGCTTATGTAACCGAATGAGATTAAGTTACTTTCTGTGGGCGATACTAATAAATCAAAAACTAAAATCGAAAATAATCAAACCTTATCATAACGTCCTAAAAATGTATTATTTACTTTAAAAAATGAGTCAGTGTAGACTTAAAAAATCAAGATTGATTTCAGTATAATCACATTACAGTTGCGTATCAAAAACAAATAAGTAGTTATAATTTCCAAAAACGTATGAAAGATACCGAAATGCATTTATGTAGTGAATGATTGTTTAACATCTACACATAACAAAAATTATGTTGTTATTATATCCACATGTTCACGTTTAAGTAGTGTGTATAAGATTTTAAAATAAAGAGGTGAAACAAATACATAAATTACTTTTGTTTAATTATTGCTGTTTCGTACATTAACTGTGTGTTTTTTGCGTTTACATTTTCTTACCAATTCAAATAATGTATAAGTGCTAATTATAATATATACATGTATGCATAACAATGGCATGCCGTGTATTGGTCAAGTCATGTAAAGAATTACACTTAATATCGTTTATGTGTCCCTTTAATTGTATTAAATACATCTTGTTTTTAGTTGGATACTGCCTACTTTTACTGATCTTGATACAAATTATTAATTATTTGGGTCTTCATTTAAATTTAAATCTACTTTTGCATTGACATACAGCCAAACAATTGTCAAGTCATGTGATTTTTGCGTCGGCGAAATTTGACTTTTTAGAAGTTTTTATATACATCTATAAAGCCGCGAGTTTAAGAACTCTTATATAAATCTTCTAGGGGCAAAGCCAACCATTACCAGGGGCACAAAGTAAATACTGTATAGCCAACATAACTTAAAAAAACACTGTTCCATTTCAGGGTGGGCAATCGATGATGATCTTGGTTTTCTTGTTTTAAATGGTATTTAAAATTTTTAGCTCGGCTGTTTTCGAAGAAAACCCGAGGTATTGTCATAGCCCTCTCGTCCGCCGCGTCGTGGTCGTCGACGTCGTCGTAGTCATCGTCGTCGTCCAAACACTTTAACATTGGCCATAACTTTTGCAATATTGAAGATAGCAACTTGATATTTGGCATGCATGTGTATCTCATGGAGCTGCACATTTTGAGTGGTGAAAGGTCAAGGTCATCCTTCAAGGTCAAAGGAAAAACTTTTTTTTTCATGTGTATCTCATTGACCTGCACATTTTGAGTGATGAAAAGGTCAAGGTCAATGATGACCTTCAAGGTCAAAGGTCAAAAAAACAAAATCCAAGCACCCACAGCCGAGCGTTGGCATCCGCTATGCGGTGCTCTTGTTTTATAAGAGCAATACTCATTATAGCAATTTGCATAATTCAAATATACATATCTTTGATTATCATTTCGGAAGAGCTGTCTGAGCTCCCTTTTGACCTATTTTTTTTGCGATAATTTATACAGCGGCAACATTGAATGCTTATCGAATAGGGTACATTTTCTATATTAAAGTAATGCAAACATACTGAAATTGTAAAACTTATACCAATGAAAGCCACCTTCTTGATGAGGATAACAATTTTACACAATTGTTTGAATAAAGCTGTTAAAATAAACCTTTATGAATATCTGTCACACACTTTCTAGATCTAAACACCGTTTTGCACTATTGTCCTCAATGTTATGTTATTATGAGAATGTCATTTGCGTTCATAAAATGAAATAGCTATTTGACAGTGATCACGCTGAAAAAGGCCAAAACGAAAACGAAACTTTGCCAAAATGCTTATAGGCAATACTGAGGCCAACATTGATTCTGCGACATGTATTTCTAAAACTATGTCACCAGGTAAAATCTTAGAAAAAAACATTGTTACTACTCTAGAGGCTACAGGTATGAGTCAATCTCGATTAAATTACTAGTATATCAAAATATTTATCGCGACAACGTCTACGCCGAGTTTGAATCTGGGTCACTTTTTTCCAAAAATAGGCCTCTAGAAAACGCACATTAACACAATATTAGGACAATATAAGGGGACTATCTTTTGTGCTATTTATGTTATTTAGTTGTAAAATTACTGAAAACAAATATAGTGTATATTAGGTTGCATTTTAGAGTCAGGAGAAGTAACTTTTTTGGTCAGGAGAAGTAAAATGTCACGGCGCTAGTGGAATTGGATAAGTGGATTTAAAAGGTAATGTCGAGCCCTGATAAGTAAGTCACCTTTTTGCAAAACATAAACAATTCTTTGTTTAGTTACTTGAAAAACCAACTAATCTGTATGGATTCACACCTACTATAAACACAGACAGTTGCGAATACAAATGCCAATAACAGTAAAGTGCAGATAACGTCAGCACTCGGTCCTGTAAAATATCTTAAGTCCTAAACAATTCAACATTTTATGCTCTTTACGGTGACGCTAATATTTATGGGAACACTAAATTTTATTAAAGTTGACTATGTAAACAGCAAAACGGAACAATATTTATAACTATCCTCTGTTATGTAGCTTTGTGTCAATATTGCTTAATATTTTATGTTTATTTTTTCCATGATTTATATGTTATTGTAAATTTTGTGTTCGCTGTGAGGTCTGGTTTATCGATGTCTAAGGTAAATATGTTTAAGTTTTTTTTTTATCTCATATATCATTAGAGAGATAAACGTTTCCTAAAACTATTTCTTTATGGCATTTTTGGGTGATTTACTCGAGGAATTATATTTATTCGTCTTGTGGCTGGTTGTAAAATGTTAACTTTATATCAGTTGAAGTGTTTGTAATCGACAGTTGCATTGTTAAGTTTAAAACTCTCTGGGCTGACATCAGAAACTTGAAAGGCATACAAATATCCGTTCTTATGCACAGTCAGGAGTTAAAATGAGCTTAAGGACGTATGCGGCATTTTGTTTCACGCAAATTTGTTTTACTGTAAAACCGGTTGCTCAATAAGTGTATGCTATTTCGGATACTGTAAGACCGGTTGCGTAATATGTGTATGGGTTTTCGGATATTCGATATCAAATATGGGAATAACACCAAACAAATCAACTATTAATAAGCAAAGAAAACTGATTAAACAATATGTGTCCTATAAACTGCTCAATAAGAATCGACCATCTCTAAGACCACACACACCCTTTTAAAAGCATGATTGTAACGGCAAGCATGGGTCTTAAGGTAGCGCCACTGTAATGATTTCCCGCGATTTCTTCAAAGATTGAAGAGCTTTTTTACCTGTTTACTTATGGATATCAAATTTAAGCAGGTACAAATGTACAATCTCCACGCAGAGTTGTAGTTCCATGCTCTCACATACAACCTCTGCCATCACAAGAAAATCCTACCAGATTCGGTAGGATGATTTTTTTTAAGTATTATATTATGAAAAGGGGTATCATTTTCTTTTATATTTTGAAAATAGTGTATAAGTTTAGGTTCATAATAAAAAATAGATTACTTAAATTAAAAAAGTAAAAATTTCTGTTTTCAATTTTAAAAATAACCGTTGGAACTGTAAGACGCCCTTATTGTACCACGTGGATCGGCTATTATGACTTTGTTGGTTATAACGACAGGGATGTTAGATCATTATATATATATATATGAGTCTTATTTTCCGGTTAAACTCTTGTTTTCACAAAGGAAACATTTCTCCGGCACATTCTTTTTCGACGTATATGCATTGTTATCATTGCCGTTAAATTACTGTTAGACGCAATTATTGTGTCACGTGGCTCAGCTATCATCACGTGGTTGTGTATGATGGCAGGGATTTGATCCAGCTATGCTGGTTCCAGTCAAATCTCTTCGCGGAGGTTGACAAATGTAAAGTTGTCGTGGCCGAGTGGTTAAGGCGATAGACTAGAAATCTATTGGAATTTTCACGCGCAGGTTCGAATCCGGCCGTATGTTCGGGAAGGTTACATGATAAGAACATTACATTTTATATGAATTGTGGGCCTTTTTATTTTGGAAATCAGAAGAAAAAAAAAATAGCCCAAAACGTATCATTTGTTGATATACATTTGATGTATTATGTTATGAAAATAAATATGAATCATAGTTATAAATGATTATAGAGGAATACGTTATTTTCAAATGTTGTCTGACTTTTTTATCAATGTTGTCCTGTCTGGCATATTTGTGAGGTAAACGCACAAATTGAAACAGGCGGAATATTTAATAAAAAATAAACAACACTGGCGATCCTTGATTTTTGTTTAATTTTTATACCGGCTAAAGATAGCTGTATTAAACTACCCAAAACATATATAATTATATTATAAACAAACAAAATAATCGAACCTTATCATAACGTCCTTAAAATGTATTATTTACTTAAACAAGTGAGTCAATGTAGACTTAAACAAAGAAAGATTGATTTCAGTATAATTAAATAACAGTGGCGTATCAAAAACAAATAGGTAGTTATAATTTCCAAAAACGTATGAATGATACCGAAATGCATTTATGTAGTGAATGATTGTTTAACATCTACGCATAACACAAATTATGTTGTAATTATATTCACATGCTCACGTTTACGTAGTGTGTATAAGTTTTCAAATACAATAATTACTTTTGTTTAATTATTGTTGTATCGTACATTAACTTTGTTTTTTTGCGTATACATTTTCTTACCAATTCAAATAATATATAAGTGCTTATATATACATTTATGCATAACAATGGAATGCCGTGAATTGGTCAAGTCATGTAAAGAATTACACTAAATACCGTTTATGTGTCCCTTTAATTGTATTAAGGGGTGTTGCGGCAGTTTATTTTACAGAGGATATATTTATAGCAACACCGATTCGCTATTATCACAAACCAATATTTTTGTAATCAGAATCATCACATATTACAGAGTGGGTTCATAAAACAAAGTGCAGTGATTCGATCCCAGGTTCGGCTAACTTTTTTTTTACTTGTTTTTTCTCTCTTTAATTTAATTCTTGTATTATACTGGAGCTTTTTAGTTCTGTTGGGTGCATTTATCAATTTAAAGCATTTATCACTAACTTCAAAACATACCGAAATCTGTAAACTAGTCCCTGTAAGTTAATGATGATTAAAGTAACAATAAAGGTGACGATCCGTAATTATTTACCGATTTTTAAATATATTTATATTTATATATATATATATTGACCTGCTCACGTGATACACAATGTCTTGTGCCGACCAATCAAAATTTGTTATCGGAAAACCGGCTTGGAATCGCTCGGCATGATCAAGTAAACAGCGATGTAAACAAACTGATTGTTTGTAAACACAATTGACTTGGAGGACACTGTATTTTGAGCTAAAAACAAGTTGTATTGGTCATTTTTTTATGGTAATGTCCAATAGCATATATTTATTGTTTTTTGATAACCTTTATAAATAAAATATGAAAAAAATATTTAAAAATCGGTTAATAATTACGGATCGTCACCTTTATTGTTACTTTAATATGCTAAACGTACATCACTTTTTTATCTTTTTTTTCCGTTGTAAATCAATTGTTTAATTTACTTTGCATTACCAGTTTATAAAGTTTATATGATTTATTATGGGACGTTCCAATTATATATTGGGTTATGTAATTTATGTATACCGTCCCTGTGTCTATTTATTAAATAAAGAACATATTCTTTACGTTCTCGTGCAAATGGAAAATGACTTCGCGCATGTGTGGTTAGATAATTAAACGATTTGTCCCTTTTCATGACACTTAAATATTGCGGCATTTTTCTCTAACAATTAAAACAAGTGACATTTACCGATAAATTGTCTTTCATTATTTCTTTCCCTAGAATGTATGTTCTTTTTTATTTTGAAAGCAATACTGTCTTATCACCATAAGGCGTTCATAGAAATTTTATTCTCTCTTCCCCTTACGATTTACTGACCGAGATCTGACCGAATACTGACCCTGGAATTCTTCGAGATGGAATTTAATGCGTAATTGCAACTGGGCCGAAATCCGTGTCTATGTGTCTAATGAATTTGCTACACTTACCAGTGTTACATTACATAAGCAATACTCAGCAGTTCATCTCCAAAAGGACGCAGCGATATGACCAATCTTCTGGGGGGGGGGGATTTCTCTCAAATCAGCCAATGAAATATTCGGATTTTTTCCATCGGATCTACTTGCGGGAAAAATCGCCCCCGGCGTTTCATAAGCTCTTGATATAGGTCATTTTACGAAGTCAAAAGGTTTGGTCCGGCTCCGACTTCATTTACTAAGAGTTGTCGGTTTGTTTGTTTGTTGGTTTGCGTCAAACGTTAACATTGGCCATAACTTTTGAAATATTGAAGAAAGCATATTTGATATTTGGCATGCATGTGAATCTCATGGAGCTGCACATTTTGAGTGGTGGAAGGTCAAGGTCATCCTTCGTGGTAAAATTTCACAAACGCATCTTGTTTTTCTTATTTTTGAAAGATAATCTAATAAATGACCACATCCCCGCACTATACACCCCTCTCAACCCCNCCACCCCCCTTTTTTGATTAAAGTATTGAGATAGGTCCCTTCACCTTTAAAATGAAACATATATGAGCTGTCTGCACCCGCAAGGCGGCGCTCTTTTTATTGTTTGGTGTAGCACTAAATGCATAATGAAAACAATTTATATTACTACAATTTCATATTTTAGAATTATATTTCAGACGTGACATCCGTGTGGAGGATCTCCAAACTCATGTTGAAAGAAGCTTGGCTCATGACACAGTCTGCGGTGCAATTTGTATTTCAAATTCAAGGTAAAGTTATTCTCTTTGTAATAAAAGCTGAAGGTTGTATACGACCTTTGTTATTGTCACTGAAGTGTTTAAGTTGGTATGAAATAATTCCTGTGTTATTCATTCTATGAATATGTGGAAATTATTTTTACCCTACAATCACACAATATGTGATCAATTATTATGCTATGTTGAGTATGTGTGATAGCCTGGTAGGGCTATATTTGACTACCACTGCTGGTAATGAAATAGCTTCTGAATACAACATTTATTGTCCAATCGTTATAACATTCCAACGTACCAATGATTTCCTAGCCTAGGCAAAATGTGGTCATGTTAAGAAAAAAACAGGTAAAGGTCATTAGGTCAAGGCAAAAAGAAAAGTTGTTAACATTACTTACAATGTATTTTGTATTGCCAGAACATTTGTTTGAATGATACTTTGGTATCTATTGAAACCGAGTCATGTCCCTTGGTTAGTTTAGAGTTATAGCACTTTGAATGATTGTAAAGTAGATTATTTTATTATTTGTTTTTCCAAATGACTGGATTAATCAGTTCTTTGTTTTTTATTGTTCAATTATGTTATGATACTTTTAGCTGTCATATTTTCAGTAATTTTTATTTGTGTCAAAGTAAAGGTCGCAAAGTAAAAAAATAGGATTTTCTTGTCAGCACTTCTTATTATGCACTAATTCAGGGATTTCAATGTAACTTTGTCAGATTGCTAAGTACCTAGCCTAGTTGTGCATATTGTCTGGAATTTTCATTTTTTTCAAGGTCAATTTCAATGTCACAATGTCAAAAAATAGGATTTCTGAGAAATTTCTTGTCACCACCAAAGAAACCAATGAAGGAATTTCAATGTTACTTGTTAAAAGTGAACAGTACCAGGGCTATTTCACCTTATAAAACAGAGGCCTGTTTCAGGCTACTTCATAATTCTGAGCTAAAAATCACAAATGGAATAAAGAAATCAAAACGCAAGAGCATGAATTTTCATGTATTAGTTCATTCATATTGGGCTCAATAAAATGCAGATTTTTTTTAATATAGATATTTTGGTCAAAATACAATACAATCTGCAAAATTATTTTAAAACTATGACTAATTTTAAACTGTATTTATATTGTTTCTTAAATTTCAACATTTTTATTTCGACAAAATCACGCGCTAATTTTCACAAAATAGCCAGGCTAGAGTATCTTAAAAAATTTGGTTGAAAACCCCCTGAGTGCTTAGCCTAATTGTGCATATTGTCAGGAATGTGTACTTGGGTAAAGGTCACATGGCCATAACATAGAATTTCCTTGTCAGCGCTTCTTGTCATAAAGCAATGAAAGAATATCACTGAAACTTGCATAAAGTGAATTTGCATAAAGAAATTGGTACCTAGCCTAGTTGTGAATATTGTCAGGAATTTCTATTTGGGTCAAGGTAACAAGGTGAAAACAAAATCCTTGTCAACACTTCTTTTCATAAACCTCTGAAGGGATATCACTGAAAGTTGATTGAAGTGATCAGTACTAATCCTAGTTATGCATTTTGACCGGATTTTACATTTAGGTAACTGTTAGGGTCACAAGGTAAAAAATACGATTTTCTTGTCAGCACTTCCTTTCATAAACCACTGAAACTATTTCAATCAAACTTATTAGGAATGAGTACAGAGGCTTCATATTGTCAGGAAGTATTGTGTGGGTGAAGGGCATGACACCAAAAAATATGACATTCTTTGCAGCTATTTGTGTACAGCAATGTCAATTTTAGCACAGCTATATCAACATGACAGCACAATTTGTACAGCTTTATCACTCTGACGGCAAAGTCCTAAACAATGGGGGAGAAATATGTTTTTGCCCCAGAAAAACAAGTTCCAGTTTATCTTGACATTCTAAAGAATAATATCTACAAAGTTGTGTTAGATGGCAACTCAGCATTGTTTAAGCGAACTTGATGAATTCTAAGTCTCCTTACACCATATTGCACTACATACTTAGCTATATGATATATATTGAACATTTTGCATAATACATACTTTTTAGCTCACCTGAGCACATAGTGCTCATGGGGAGCTTTTAGGATACCGTGTTGTCTGTCGTCCTTGCGTACGTTACGTGCAAGCGTGAACGTTTTACTTCAAACGACTTCTGCTCTTGAAATGCATGCTAGAATTTAAAGAAACTTCACAGGAATGATCTTGGAATTACTATCTTTCAAAGTTGTTCAAACAGTTCTGGTCTGTTGCAAAAGAAGGTTACCAGAGCTAAAAATAGATTTTAAAATATTTTTGAGCACTTAAAAAATCTTCTTCTTGGAAACAACAAAGCCTAGAGCTAAGATATTTTGCATGAAACATCGTCTAGTGGGACTCTACAAAGATTGTTCAAATTAAGGACCTGCGGCAAAAATTAGCCGCGCCTTGGGGCCGTTTGTGGCTTTTCCCTATATGTATATAGTAAACATTTCAAAAATCTGCTTCTCTTTAACCATAAGGCACAGGGCTTAGATATTTGGCATGAAACATCGTCTTGTTGGCCTCTACTTAGATTGTTCAAATTAAGGACCATGGGCCAAAATTTAACCTGCTCTTGGGCGGAATCTGTTTTTCGTATGTGTGTTTAGTAAAACCTTCTTAAACCACAAGGCACAAAGCTGAAATATTTGGCAGGAAACATTGTCCAGTGGGCCTCCCCAAACATTTTTCAAATTACAGACCTTAGTCCAGCCCTGGGGACGAATGGGTTTCCCTAAATGTATAAAGTCAAAACTGCAAAAATCTTCTTCTCTTAAACCACAAAGCCTAAAGCATACATTTGCATAAAACATCATCAGTGGACATCTGTCAAGATTATTCAAATTAAGGCCCATGTGTCAAAATTTGCCCTGTGCTACTGGACCAATGTGTTTATACAAACATGTATGTATATAGTAAACATTCAAAAACATTCTTCTCCGAAAACAAAAGGCATATATAATAGATATTTGGCATGAAACATCTAGAGTACATGTATCACTATCATGATTGTTTGATGTAATTTCCTTGGTTCAAAATAAGCCCTGCCCAGGGGCAGCCAATTTGTTTCAGTATATATGTATTTAGTAAAAACTTAACAAATCTTTGAAAAAAGTTAAAAGTTCAAGATGTCTGCCAGTAAACTGTTAATAAAGATTGCATATTATTCAGGTGAGCGACCCGGGGCCCTCTTGTTTTAGATAATGTGTTTGATATATAACAGTCTTATATTAGGGTATTTTCGTCATTACAAGGACAGTACTTTTATATTTGTTTGTTTATTTGTAGGGATGCTGTAAAATGTTCAGGTCCAAGGCAGGAAATGACCAGCTTGATTAAAATGAGCCCAGTTCTTGTCGTTCGTGTTCATGAACAGTGCGTATATGTCAGGCTTACAGTTGAAAGTCTTGTCAATTCAACAAATATAGAAATTAATTGAAACATGTATGTTCTGGCAGGTGTAACAATGTTCACCGATGGACATTTTTGTGCTCTGGTTTTTCTCGATGGACAATGTTATTGGTATGACGGTTTGGTGGGGCACTTGAAATTACCACCTCCTGATTATGCATTGAATTACTTCCCGACACATGCTTTATATTGTAGAGTGTGATTTGGGTATTTGTGTGAATATAACAAGTATTTTGAAGGAACAATCGATGGTTTGAGGAAATATCACACTGTATGTTGTCTGAAATATGCAAATCATATGTTTGTTGACAAACTTTGCAATTTTAGCTCACCTGAACACAGTGTGTTGTGCACTTTGGAGTTGCAGTGCAATTTTGTGCGTCATTTATCGTCAATATTGTCTCACCCTCTACCCTTAAATGAATGTTGTTTGTTGTATTATTTTGTTTAGCTTTGAAGACTAAATAATAGTCTTTGAACATGCGGAAAGCTAATTAATAGTTGTTCTTTGTAATCGGAAAACCTTGTCAATACTTAATGCATATTCGTATTATATTATATATAGTTAGTGAACTAAGTCATGGTTATAATCAAGTCACTTTATTATAAGGTGTAAACAGAAGTATGTAGATATGGCATTTTTAAAGTGTAAGCCTTATGACTGTCTATTGTTTCCTTTCGGATAGATTGTTTGGAACAAGGCGTTTATAAACTATATTTTAAATGGTTTATATTAATTTCTGTGCTGTATATAATTGTAAAGTGTTTGCCTTAATACTTTCTTTTGTTCCAAAAAGGAAGTCTTTAATAAGGTGTTAACAGAAGTATATAGATATGGCATTTTTAAAGTGTAAGCCTTATGACTGTCTATTGTTTCCTTTCGGATAGATTGTTTGGAACAAGGCGTTTATAAACTATATTTTAAATGGTTTATATTAATTTCTGTGCTGTATATAATTGTAAAGTGTTTGCCTTAATACTTTCTTTTGTTCCAAAAAGGAAGTCTTTAATAAGGTGTTAACAGAAGAATATAGATATGGCATTTTTAAAGTGTAAGCCTTATGACTGTCTATTGTTTCCTTTCGGATAGATTGTTTGGAACAAGGCGTTTATAAACTATATTTTAAAT
>VMBQ01000963.1:82972-99781 GCA_007657795.1 Dreissena rostriformis | reverse complement strand
TCTTGAAAAAATGCTTTTTACTATAGGCACTTTTGTGTCCGGAGCCATATCTTGGAAGTGCTTTGGCGGATTTCATTGAAACTTGGTATGAGTATATATATCGATAAGACAATGATGCACGCCAAATGGCATTGTACAACATCTGTTAATAACGGAGTTATGGCCCTTTGTATCTTGAAAAAATGCTTTTTACTATAGGCACTTTTGTGTCCGGAGCCATATCTTGGAAGTGCTTTGTCAGTTTTCATTGAAACTTGGTATGAGTATATATATATATATGAATAAGACGATGATGCACGCCAAATGGCATTGTACACCATCTGTTAATAACGGAGTTATGGCCCTTTGTATCTTGAAAAAATGCTTTTTACTATAGTCACTTTTGTGTCCGGAGCCATATCTTGGAAGTGCTTTGGCGGATTTCATTGAAACTTGGTATGAGTATATATATGGATAAGAGGATGATGCATGCCAAATGGGATTGTACACCATCTGTTAATAATGGAGTAATGGCCCTTTGTATCGTAGTATGTTCATCAGTCTGATTTGCACCCATCCTTAAACAAAATATATGTTGCGGGGGATATCAATTCTACGAATTTGCTTGTTAGGATAAAAACGGTACTCTTTTTTTTAACTAACTCGAAAGCTTGTATTCTGTCCATTAAAACACTTGATCAGATATGACATTGAATCAGGATACAAGAGTTATCTTAAAGGTCATAGTTGTAGGCCAGTTGCCCATATACAATTGTATTTACCTTGATTGAAAATGTGTTCAGAACTTCAGAATGATCGGTCACAATGTACAATTCAGTGTAGCATGGATTTGCATCAATAAAAAATAAGAGTTTACTTGAAACAAAAAGGTAAGCGAGATTGTGCTTATAGACCTTGGAAAGACATTGATTGTTGTATTAAATACAGGTAAATGTTATTTCGTACTAAAAGATATCAAAACAAAATACAAAAGGTCATACTGTGTTATTGATATGGTGTCAACTTTGCTATCACGAGGACCTGCGTTTCATGATACTCTTGGAGCATTGCACGAAGTTTCCTACCCAAGAAATGGACTAAAAAGTATCAACAACAAGTACTGGTTCTACCCAGGAAATAAACCAGAAAGTGTCAACAGCGAGGTTTGGTTCTACCCAGGATTTGGACCTTACTCAAGAAATGAACCAGAAAGTGTCAGCACCATTTAAGTACTGGTTCTACCCAGGAATTGGACTTGAAAGTGTCACCAAACTCATGGATTTCATCGTAATAGTGCTTAATAAATTGTTTTAAAACTTTTTTATTTCAAGCTATTTTGTAAATATGTAAATAGAAAATCATAATTTTTCTCCTCAATTAGCAGAAATTATGAGGATAGTTGCCCAGAGAGATATGTAGTATGGCTTGTTGCTTTGGATTGTGTAAACTTGTTGTTAAGCATACGACATGAAAACTATGATAACGAATGGTGTTTATGATTGTGAAGTTACCCTTGCAAGTTGCTTCATTGGTGTACATTTTGTAAATTGCTTCACTATTAGCTGGTCGATGTTTCAAAAAAAGAAGCACCTTACACATATACTGATTCAGAGGCATGTTTTCCCTTAAGCTTTTAGTCTATTTTTCTTTATGTAAAGACAGCTTATTTGTCAGTCTTGTAGATAAGAGTATATAACAAAACAGTACTTCTTGTACAGATGACTGTTTAGCGTAGAGATTGAATATAGTAGATACTAAAGTAAAGTCAACCCACAATTTTTATAAGTAAGTTTAGTTTGAATAAACAAAATATATTTTCTGCAGTAAGGGTTACATGAATAAATATTTTTAACCAAATACTTTGATAATTTCTTGCATATTGTCCCCTCCCCGCAAAATGGCCAATCACAGTTTTGGCATGAAAACGGGTCTTGACATTTTCGCAATGGTGAAAATGGCCCGCTTCTCCCGCAAAGAATTCCAAGGTCATATCCAATCAGCTTACAAAGTTATACCCATGTGATCATTTGGCGAAGTTCGATTGGTTGGAAAAAATGTATGCGAACATTTCCAAACTTAATGTTAAAAAGTCAGCGGCGGATGAAAAAATATGAGAAAATTGTCTAACTCAAGCTTTGACTCGAGCTTTGACTACAGAA
This sequence comes from Dreissena rostriformis, assembly GCA_007657795.1. Taxonomy (NCBI): domain Eukaryota; kingdom Metazoa; phylum Mollusca; class Bivalvia; order Myida; family Dreissenidae; genus Dreissena; species Dreissena rostriformis. Next base: position 97,643 of record VMBQ01000963.1, on the reverse strand, counting down.
ACAGTACAATGTCACTTTAAACATTATGACACATGTAGGGATATCTAAAAAGTCATCATGCAAAGTTTTAGCTTCATTCTGTAATTTAAAAAAAATGAAGTTTTTTCCTTCTCCTGAAAACTTTTAAATATTGAGGTTGGCCATTTTCGCAGGGAGGGGACGATATGCTTATAATTTATACTAATAACAATGGAAAGCACTAACTACAAGAATGCCAAAAAATCACTTTCTATTACTTTACTGAAAAAAAACCTGTCAAACACTTGAGAGTAAACTGCTTCAGGTTCTGAGAAGGTTGTTAATTGCCACAACACACAAGTTTGAAAGATATTGTATATGAGCCTCCTTCCAGGAAAACTGTGCTTAATGCATTAAGTGTTGACCAAGAATGGCCTGTGCAGTCCACACAGGCTAACTAATTAACAACACTTTCCGCTTTCATGGTGTTTTTGTTGAAAGATAGTCTCTTGTGAATGAAAATCCAGTTTGGGCAGAAAGTGTTGTCACTTATTTACCAGTTTTACCAGAAGGAGGCTCATATTGTCATTGTACCTGTATGTGTTTTTTTTTTAACCACTTCTTGGCGACTTTTATCAGTCTAGGATGTCACACACCCTTGCTGTGAGTTTGGTAGACTTGCCTGCCATGTCTTCTCATGAACAAATAGTCTACACTTGCACGTTTTCTAAGAGATGTCTTGAACAAGATCCTGTACACATATCATACTCATATGTTTAAGAGAACTAAAGCCGATGCTATTTTGAAACATTTTTCACCTCAACTTCATGCACATATCAAAGTTCAAATTTGAAATAGGGTGACCGTATGACAGGCAGGTCTAATAACCCCACTGTTTAACCCTTTGAGCGCTGGAACCGGATTTTGAAGGCCTTTGCAAACAGTTTGGATCCAGATGAGACGCCACAGAACGTGGCGTCTCATCAGGATCCAAACTGTTTGCTTCTCTGATAGTATTCTTTGAAAAAAAATCAAAGAAAATGCTAATTTTAGAAATTTAGCAGACAACATTTTAGCAGACGACAAATTTCCCAGCATGCAAAGGGTTAAGAAAGGCTTTTATCATAGTTGAGAAGTATGAATCCCAAAAAAGAATTACTTATGGATAGCCATGAAAAAAAGATGCTTAAAAATACATTTACTGTGCATACAGACAAATTTGACTAGGACAGCTAGATGTATTCATAATATAGGACAGCTAGATGTATTCATAGTAGTTATGTGATGCAGTTTCTTTCTGTGTGCAAGTGATTTTGCTGCCATTTATATTTCGCATACAAGCTTTTTACCTGTTTGGTTAAGCTTGCTGCATTTTGTAACTGACAAATTAAAAAGAACAATTATAGTAAATGTACCTGTTATATTGGGTTAACTAAAGTTGTCCTCCCATAATGCAAATATGTGGAAAATTGCTTTTGGTTTAATTTTATTTTACATATATCATATCGCTTATCTAATACTTGTTGTTCATGGATGTATCAATACTTAATCTTTAAAACGGTCATTTAATTGAGGAATTAATAATTACCAATCCAGATATTCTTGTTTGATGTTTTATGCTTTGTAGAGGTGTGTAGACATTTCTTACTGTTGTATACTGGAACTTTGTGCTGTATGACTATGGGATATCCTATGTTCTTCTGTTACTACATTAATTTCAATTAAACACAAATATATGAATACCATTATGGATATGACTTTCTTTTTTTTTATCAAGAACATATTGCTGATTATTTATGAGCACAATAAGTAATCAAAAATTAATCATGCATGTATTACTACTAATTCTATTAATACTTATACTAAATTAATCGAAACAATGATAATAAAACTATGTGTACAATAGGGAATATTTACAATCATCATTCTGTGTCTTACATTCTGTGAACACTTTCTTTGCAGTTGATTGATAAAGCACACTTTCAATAAGTGTAATGTTTTAAACATTTTGATATGTTATGCTGTATATTGTCTATATACCCAGAGCATAAATATGTGCATGTTATATATCCTTCTTCACATATGGTATCATATTTTCTAATAATGGTCCATTCAAGAATACAATGTGTTCAAGAGTAGAATAAATGACAGAAAATAGTCAATAATGGCATATAATTGGAAGGACAATTTATGAGACATGTGACGTAATGCCCCCTGATATCCCTCACTCTATTATGTTCTCATCCTTTTACTCTACTATGTTTTTGTTTCTACTTTCAACTCCCCCTTTGTTTAAAACTAACTGGTGTATGAAGGGTGGATGAAACCATTTGTTTCCATTTTAAAGTCATAAATACACACATGTTTACATGTTGTTATTGATATTTGTACACTGCAGTATTGGAATATTTTACACTTAAAAAAAATACTTTTTTATTTGTAAAATACAAACTTTAAATTTCATATAATCAAATATCGTTCTTAAATCATCATGGCAACACATTCATTCAATGCACCAAAAGATTTGTTAAAAAGCAACCATAGCTGTTTCAATAGAAGCAAGAAAATTAGACTCAAGCCAATGTTTCAAACTCGCAGTTTCAGAACTGAGATCATGCCCGAATGTTAAGATATGAGTCTCGTTCTGGGAAAACTGGGCTAAGTGCGTTTGTGTGATTGTCATCCAAGATTAGCCTGTGCAGTCTGCATAGGCTGATCAGGGACAACACTTTCCGCCAACACTATTTTTGTTTAGGAGAGATTTCCTTTAAACGAAACATTCCATTAAGCGGAAAGTGTTGTCCCTGATTAGCCTGTGCAGACTGCACAGGCTAATCTGGGATGATACTTGAAGCATGTGCATTAAGCCCTGTTTTCCCAGAACATGGCTCATATCTTCATTCACTTTCAGAGCACAACTACTGTGGCCGTATGTTTGAATGTTTGGATGTGTGACCATGTGCTTGAATGTTTGGACGTGTTCGATCCCTTTCAGAGGATCTGCCGTACCTGAAGGTTCCCCTACACACGGTCATCAAGCTCACGCCCGTGGCGTATGGTTGTAGGGTGGAGTATGTGAGCCTCAACATTCCCGCCGTCAACACCCACAGGGAGAGACCCGTTGTAAGTAGTAGCCCTTAGCTTCCCTTATATGCACTTGCAATACAAAATTATTGTATAGTCAGATTTTATTGGTTTTGTCATGGAATTTCTGTGTTTTGAGTGAAAATCTTTCGTAAATGATTTGTATGGATTTTTTTTTTGTAAAGTGGTGTTCTACAATTTATAATTATTGTGGTAAAAAATGATTTTGTAGGAAACACACAATTTAAATATAAGATTTATAAAAAGTAGATCATTTTTTCATGAAAATGTTACCTTTTTAATTCTGTAACTGGTTCTGTTGTGTCCTGCTCTTGAAAACCTGTGACAAAATTAATGATCGTCGTCAAACACATTGAATGGGAAAATTGGATAAAGAAGTTGATTGTCAGTTTTTTAACATATTGGTTATCTATTTCAAGAACAGAAATTTAATGACATGTACATACTTATGGGCATTGTTGTAGTAGGTTATAGTTTTGATTTAGCAAATTAGGTACTCAAAAAAAGTAGATTTTTTATATGAAGCCCAATAGAAATATGAATATGGTATTGGCACTATTGCACTATAGTTACCTGTTCCTTGTTAACCCATTTTGCACAAAATGCCAAGTTGCAACCTTTGTAATCCTTTTCCCATGTACATCTATATAGCCGCCTGTATGAGGGTGCATGCTTGAGAAGATACACAAGTTTGTATGACAGTCCCTTGTCAATAAATGAGAACAGAAAATGTTCAGTTTCTGTTACTGTATATCTTGCAATTGACACACGTTGGGCATGGATGTGTGTGAAAGTGTGAAATTGTGTGGATGTAAGTGAAATACAAGGAAACCCAATAGTGCAAAGTCTTGGCCCATCTGTTTTTCCAATTTCTATCCTCTTGATAGATCCATATTTCTTCAATGTAAGCTGCTCCATACTAGAACTTGCCAGTTCATTAACAATACTGGGCAGGCCAGCTCAGTTGGTAGAGCCCTGGATTACTAATCCCAGGATCACTGCTTTAATTCCTGACCTAGCCACATAACTTGTGTGGGCATAAGTCATGAAATTTTTTTCAGTGACCATTCTCCCCCTATCTCTGATCCAGTTCATTTTGTCAGTAACTGGTATAAGTAAATGCTACTGGTTAACCAGCTTACCCTGAAAAAAGTGTTTGTAGGTTAACTGACAGCAGTTTTATGACTGATATACTGTTGAAAAAGGAGCAATATTAAAACAAACAAACAAACAATATTAGGAGGGAGGGGACCATCTAGAGTACAAGGGGATTGCAAGACATACTTTTTGGGTTGAGGGTCCTCTAGAGTACAAGGGCATTACAAGACATACTTATTGGGTTGAGGGTTCTCTAAAGTACAAGGGGATTGCAAGACATACTTATTGGGTTGAGGGTCCTCTAGAGTACAAGGGCATTACAAGACATACTTATTGGGTTTCCTTGCTTTCCAGAAACAAGAGAGGCTTGAGGGACACACAACGTCCGATGAAGATGAAGACATCCATCGCTGCAAGACTCGTGCCATGTCCATCGCTTGAACATCCTGCGCACCTTTGATTTAATTAGATTTATGCTCAGTACTGAAATTTCAACTTGTTATGACTCGTATATATACGTTTCCATATAATGTCTTGTGATGTTTCGAGCATGGCTGGCCAAATGGACAGCAGCCCAAGTTTTTCTACAAAATCAGGAAGTCAAATATTGCTTTACTTTTATCTGTGTCAGTTAAATATTTTTTTTATTATTAATTAGGTAGTAAATTGTGTTGATCACATCTTCATTAAACAAACAATAAATTCAATGCTAGTCGTACAATCTTGCCATTAAGAACGTTGTTTAAAGGCTGGTGCCTATAAAAGCCATATGTAAGTGTTGTAATTGCATAATAATATATTTATATTGTTTAATGATAAAGGGAAATGGTACAGTTATACCACCTGTTATGAATTAAAGGGAAGTATTATTGAGTCAACATGAACGTCTGTCTGTCTGCACATCTGTCTGTAGATGCAACTTGTCCTCTGGCACCCCCCTTACTTAAAAACATACAACATTCAAACTTGCTGGCATAGATTCTTATGATACAAAGTTGTGCAGTTGTGATTACATTAAATACTTCATTAAGTACAGAAAATCATTGCCTTCGTGTTTTTATGACCCTGAAGGTGGGCATATAGTGATCGCACTGTCCGTCTGTCTGTCCATCTGAAATTCCGCCACACTTTAAGTTTAGGTTTCGAAAAATGTGGAAAAACACTTTGCGTTTAGGTTTAGAAAAATGTGGAAAAAGNTAATAATATCTCTTTGGACGAAGTCAAACAATTAATTCCTAACTCTCTGCAGTTATATAATATCCTTCGAAGGTCAAATGTAATTAATTGTATTGTTATAAAGGTTTAATATGTTTTTCTAATTGGTGCTTTTACTTATGTTTGTGTCTTAGAACATTAAGCAGCTTTTGTTCAATGGTGGCGTGTTCTGAGAAAACTGGGCAAAATGCTTGTTCGTAAAGTGTCACCCATATTAGCCTGTGCAGTCCGCACAGGCTAATCCGGGATGACACTTTCCGCCTAAACTGGATTTTCGCTAAGAAGAGACATCATTCAAACGAAAAATTCCAAAAAAGCGGAAATTGTCATCCCTGATTAGCCTGTGTGGACTGCACAGGCTAATCTGGGATGACAATTTACGCACAAGCATTTTGCCCAGTTTTCTCAGAACACGACACAATGTACTGTTCAGTTATGCTGAATATAGTGTGTTAAAGTGTTCAAAATTGTTTTAATAGTTTTATCTTCTGTTGTGATTTTTACATGGAATTCATGCATGCAAGAGGCAAATTTGAAGATCATCATTATCAGGGGTGTGAATTTTCCTCCTTTCAGCTGATTTCCTCCCTTTCAATAAACTTATTTTACAAATTTAAATAAACTTTGCTGGAATTATTTACAAATGAAAAGTTTTATTGAACCCTGAAAGCGGGTATGGCATTTTCCTCCCCCAGCCAGTTCTTAAATCACACCCATGATTATACAGCATATCACAAAAAAACACATATTAATCAGATTTTTTCCATCTTTCTTTATTATGTGTGGTATGGTGATTTATTACATAATCACATTAACTTGTAATGCCCCGGAAGCGAGGCATCTAGTTTACGTTCATCAGTCAGTCATACCATCACATCATCAGTTTGTCATTCCACACTTTTTGGTTTCCGCTCTCAAATTAAACCATTTTTCATCGGATCATCACCAAACTTGCTGAAAATGTTTATAAGCATAAGTTCAATAACCAGCCAAATCCAACCAGGAGTTTTGGAGTTATTGCCCTTGATTTATTGGCCTTTGTAAGTATTTGTACTAGATTTATGTGTTGAGCATATATAAAAAAATGAAAGAGGTATTAACTTGAAGCTTAAAAGCTAGGTTGATCTCAGGATGGGATGTGCAGTACGCAAGAATCAAGTCTTGCTCCCAAATTTTAAGATTTGTTGAAATGTTTTATTGTTTGTACTTAAATTTGCCTGTAGCATCTAAAAAAAACTAAAAGATATATCAAAGTGAAACTTAATAGGTGATAATAGGAAAGTAGACCTTATTAGGTGGATGTGCAGTGTGCAAGAACCATTACTTATGATGCTCTTATTTTAAAGGTATTGCCCTTAATTTATTTGTGTACTTACATTTCGTCCAGAACATTTCTTGAAAACTCAAAGAGGTATCAGTTTGAAACTTAATTGTGGGTAGATTTCATTTAGATTATGTGAAATGCTCAAGAACCATAACTCTTGCTTCTCTATTTTGTAGAATTATTGGCAATATTGTTATGGTTTTGTACTTACATTTTGTTCAGAACATACCTTGAAAACTATGAGAGGTACCAACTTGAACTTAATATTTAGGTTAATGTCACGCATTTTTTATTTGCAGTGCTTATGAAACATTTCTCATTCTCCATACTTTTAGAGTTATTGCCCTTGATTAATTTGTGTATACGAATAGTGTCCAGAGAATATATTGAAAACTAAATGAGTTATCAACTTGGAACTTACAAGGTAGGCACATCTCATTATGGTGCTGTGTAAAAGAACTATAACTCTTGTTTCTATGTTCTTAGATTAATTGTCTGCTGTTATTTTTTGTATTGAAATTTTGTCCAGAGCATATGTAGAAAACTAAGGGAGGTGTCAACTTAGGTAGATCTTAGTGAGGGGAATGTGCAGTGCACAAATACCATTACTCTTTCACCCTTTTTTTTACAGTTATTGCCCTTTCTAAATTGTGTAACTAATTTTTGTTTGTAATAAATTCACATGATGACTGAGCATCCACCATTCATTAATGTGTCCAGTGGCATTTCAGGGTGCAGGATCAACGGGGTTCACATGGGGTTTACACACGGGCTGGACAGAATGTTAACACTTTATTTTTGCAAATATATCAAGTTATTGAAATACATTTGCAAAAAAAAATAGTGCATAAAAGACAGTTTTTCTTGCAGTTTGTGCTTAAATCTTAAGATTTAAGAATAAATCATTGAATATGTCTGAAATCGATGACAAAATTTCATGTTGTGTGCAGCATACAAGTGTACATGAATGCTGTACGTATCGATATTTTGAACAAGAATATACAGGCTTATTTAATAAAGTAATTCTGATGTATTTCACATTGCCATAAGCAGCATAAACAACTGTCTTTTATGCACTAATTGAAATCCTTAAGAAAAATTGTTTAAAAAAGTTATTAGAAAAAAAAACAACACTTACCGGTGTGTTTACAACCCCTTATGTTTAATTCTGAGCCCCACAAATTCATGTGATCCTGCATCCTGATTTAGCAAGGGCTAAAGGGAATTTATAGGAGGATGTGTTGCTCGCATTATGTTAATAGATTTAATAATTTTTATGCTCCCCCAAAATTTTTGGGGGATGCATATAGTCGCCGCTTCATCTGTCTGTGCGTCTGTCTGTCCGTGCACAATTTTTGTCCGCGCTATTTCTCAGCAACTAAGGACCGGAATTCAATGAAACTGTATGGGAAGCTTCACTACCAAGAGGAGATGTGCATATTATCAGCAGGTTCTGGTCGGATGATTTTTCACACAGTTATGGCCCTTTGAAATTTTCCATTTACTGTAACTATAGTGCAATTCTTGTCCGGGCTATTTCTCAGCAACTAATGACCGGAATTCAATGAAACTTTATGGGAAGCTTCACTACCAACAGGAGATGTGCATATTATCAGCCGGTTATGGTCGGATGATTTTTCACAGAGTTATGGCCCTTTGAAATTTTCTATAAACTGTACATATAGTGCAATTCTTGTCCGGGCTATTTCTCCCCAACTACTGACTGGAATTCAATGAAGCTTTATGGGAAGCTTAACTACCTTGAGGAGATGCGCATGTTATTAGTGGGTTCTGGTTAGATGATTTATTTAGAGAGTTATGGCCCTTTGAAATTTTTAAGTTGCTAAACCATCCATCGTATTATTTTGTCCAAAGTTATGCCCCTCAAGACGTTTCCTTTTATCTGAATATATAGTGCAATATTGTGACAAAAAAAAACTTTGGGGGGCATCACCCGTCTCCGACAGTTTTTTGTTGCAAATTGCAAGTCAAATATTTAAAGTGTTGATGACACAATTGTTTAATTCTACTACAAGAAAATGAAATCATGCTATTTGAAAAATGTATTCATAACATTAAAAACTCCACTGCTTATTGGTGATCACCATATGTTCCACCCATGTTAAAACAATTCTTGCTTCTTTTAAGCAGATTTATATATGGTTTTACAACACAAGTTGCAGAGTGAAAAAAAACAATCAAATATTTGACACGACAACAATTAATAAAGCAAATAACTTAAATAGTTTTTTCTATGCTTAATGTTCTGCAAGAACATGATAATCAATGTACTAGATAGACTCAAGCAAGGTATGTTATAACATTGTTGGAACTTGGGGATCAGTTTGATTAATTACAGTTTTAACATTATCCTGCTGCTTATCAGAAAATGTCTAATAAGCTTTTTAATTATCAATAACTATAAATGTCATTGAGCAAAATGTTTGCTTTGAAAAAGCTTCATTTTTGTTTATATAATTTTGTTTACCACCTTATAAATATTAAATGTTGCTCAACCTAAATCCTATTTTTCTCCACCAAAATATTTGTCTTCATTTGTCATGTTTATATTGTTTGTAACATTTTGAGATTTTTAATTAAAAAAAGTATATTGTGTTGAGTTTTGTGTATGGTTTGTAAAACTAACCATGTAAAACATTGTTTATTCAAGAAAGTGATTATTATTGCACATGTCCTTGGAATTGGTCACTCATTGTAATAATTATTAAAATAGCAATAAACGTAAAGAAATGATTGGTTGGTCATTTGTTTTATGTCCTGTCCCAATAAATAATACACATTGGCGTACGTGTAATTAGACCTAAGATTATTGCAAAATCCTGTAGTTTCATGTAAATATGAATAGTTTACACATAATTGAAAAATCATCACTCTACTCTGTAAAGATTGGTATTCAATGTGCTCCTTGTGCATGAATTAAACACAAAAGATCTTTTTTTTTAGAGAAATCCATTAATATTTGTTATTATATAACTTCAAAAATTAAAATAAGGGTTAAACAACAAAATTGAGCGGTATTTTGTTTTCAACATGAACAAGGTTCTTGTCCCACAATCTTTACATGGAGCATGCACAAGACTTACAATTGTCAGATGATATTCCAAGTACAACTTCCTTTCTCCTTGGTGAAAGGTCTAGGTCAATTCAACGTCAAAGTTCATATGAATTTCAGTTCCATTGTAAGTGTTTAATGCATGGAGAACTTAAAAATTGCTCGAGATTAATCAAACTAGAATGGTCCTCTAGAGTTGTTTTTCCAAAATACTGGCAATTACTTTTATTCTTTTCAAAACATGCCCCCAAATGGTTGGGACTGGCATTTTCATGCTCCTAACAGATTGGGCATGTAGTCGCCGCTTTGTCCGTCTGTCTGAATTCTTATTTTAATGGAATTCAGTTTCAATGATTCTGAAACAAATGTGCTTGATTATCGTTTCCCTTGTAGTCGTCCGTTTTTCCATCAGTTGCACATTTTGTTTCTGTACGAGATTTTGGGTACTAAATATCAAAATTTGATGGAACTCGATAGGCAGCTACCCTATAGGATGGATATTTGAATCTTTGTCAGGTCATTTCAGTCCAATTATTTTTCAGGGAGTGATTGCCTTTCGATTACAAATATGTAATTGTGATATAAGTTTAATGCACTTTTCTTTAGGGGTGGACATGTGCATTTTGTAAGGTTGTTCCACTGCAGTGAATTTTCAGGAAGTTATTGAAATATTGGCGGACAGGCTTTGCGTGGCATCAAACAGGTGGTTTGTTGACAAATCTTTAGTTTGCATAGACCAATATTCATGAAACATTGTATACAGCAAGCTTGCACGGAGACTTAGCTTGAGATTTTTTTTGGGCGGGGTCACTGTTACTAAAAATAGAATTATGAGAAATTCAGTTTGGATGGAGGTATTGCACTGAAATTTTCTATATAGGTAGCTTACATGCAGACACTGAAATTTTCTATATAGGTAGCTTACATGCAGACGAAATTTTTCTATGTAGGTAGCTTACATGAAGACCTAGCTTTGGATTGTATCTGGGGCTTGTCAGAACAAAAATAGTTTCCTGTGAATAACTTGAGTTTGGGTGGAATTATTGCACTGACATTGTGTGTGTAGGTTTTTTTGATATAACGACCTTGCATGGGAGCTCATTTGGGGCCAGTCTGATAAAGGTCAATTTAACAGTTACTTCAAATAGAAAAAAAACGGTTTCTGCTCAATAACTTGAGTTTGGATGGAGATATTGTGCAGAATTTATTTGTGTAGGCTGCTTACATATGTACTTAGCTTAGTTTTCAATCTGGGACCAGTTGAGTCAAGATCAAGGTCATTGTTTCTAAAAATAGAAAAAAACGTTTCCGCGCAATAGCTTTGTTTTGTTCTGAAATTTAAATGTTGGTAGCAAATTATATGCAGACCTAGTTTGGGACCAGTTGGGTCAAGGTCAAGATCAGTGTGACTTAAAATAGAAAATCTTTTTTCTGCTCAATAACTCTACCAATTTTATTTCACATATTTTGACGAGTAAAAGCATGGTAATGAATGGATAGAAATGTAAAAGTTTTCCTTATTTGGCTTAATTGGAAACTTTGGTCATATATTCAAAAACCATCCTTTTTACATTGAATAAGGTATGCAGAAATTGGCTTTTATGATTCATAACTGTAGCACTTTTGATCCTATAAAGTCCCCCTATATAATATATGTAGCTGGAACAATTTGTTTATGCCTTGTCACTGAATATAAGCTATTAATTGCTGGTTGGTATAGCTCTAAAGAAAATAAAGCCTTGTTTTAATTATGACAAAATGTTCATGTTATTATGCATACATTATCTTAATGCTGAATTATACTTAAACCAAATTGGTTTCAATATACTGAATTAGAGTAACATCAAGTTTCTCAGACCAAATACTGTTATGGTATCCTAAAACTTGTATACAAACAAAACCAGGTACTTATTAACAGATTTGTGTATTTCTTTAAAATTTCATTAATCCAACATTACCAACAAATGTTTTCAATAGTCTTAACTAATAATAATAGGCAGATAAAAAGTTGAATAACAAATATTGTCTTCCCCGGTATGCGAAACTTCTGGAAGCAAAACTCTTCCATTGCACCAAGCAGGCTTAAGTACACATATTTACGAATTATAAACGCTATGATAGTATAACTGTGTTTTTTTTTTAAACTTGTGCCAGTTGGGGAGAAAAAGCGTTATAAACGCTTTATTATTTTACTGATTTTGAGTGATGAGTATTCATAAATGAACCAATATTTTTAACTTTTTTCTTAGTCAAGAGTGTTATTTTGCTTGTTCGAACATAATGTATACATGCTTTTTTTTGACAATTATTTTGATAATTTTACCACACTTTGAACAAGTCCCTTTTGATATAAGAAACACTTGTTTAAATATAGGAAACAATGAATTGCATAATGTTTTTTACAAGAGATCATAAATATCTATTATTCAAAACTGTATTCTTTATTTATTGCAAACAGAAAGTTGAAATGGTGATGTGTTGGAGTTAAACCATGCTGGCATCTGATGGAGAGGTTAAATGTGTCTTTAATTTAAAGTTTTAATGTTGATTTTTTTTTCAGAATATTGACGAAGAGCGTTCTGTCCACGATGCCCTCTCCACTGTACTGGATGAGGAGAAGGATAACCAATAGAAATGGCAGAACTTGTGAGCCAGATGCCAATCAGGAGCAGCCTATAATGGCCACATGATCATTATGTCATCAGGCTTATTTTAGATAACCAATAGAAATGGCAGAATTTGTGAGCCAGCAGCCAATCAGGAGCAGCCTATAATGGCCACATGATCATGATGTCATCAGGCTAATTTTAGATAAACAATAGAAATGACAGAATTTGTGAGCCAGCAGCCAATCAGGAGCAGCCCATCATGGCCACATGATCATGATGTCAGCAGGCTAATTTCAGATTACCAATAGTAATGGCAAACTTTGTGTTGTCTCAGGGAAATGTAGATATATTTCAAGATTAGTTGGCTATTTTGTTTTATTTGACATTTCCTCCTAAACAATTATATTCAAAGAAATTATCTTTGTGATAAAGTGCCATAACTACTGTTGTGTTGACTTGTATTGATACTGCAATGTCATTATACTCTAAAACTTATGGAATTGAATTTAGTTGTTGGCATGCTCATTTTTTGTTATGTGATTATTGAACATTGAATCAGGTGGTGGTATTTTTTTCTTTTTTGTATACATATCATATTATTGTAATATTATTTAGAGCTATTTGCGTATACAGTTTTGTGTATGAAAATTCTCTAATGGTAAAACTAAACATGCTGGGTATCTTTCCATATGTTTTGCTCTTCGGCACTTTTCTTGTCAAAGATTTAAGCAGAGTTGTGTAAGAATTTTTTATTTGTAATTGTTTAATTTTATTTCAGTGTATGTTAGAGCTTTTGCTGGTATTTGGAACTGCATGTATTGCCAAATATTTTCTGTCTCAATATTTTACTAAATATTATTATACAATATACATGTGTATTAACCTTGATGTCATGTCATTTGTATGGCATGTCTTTCCCCAACAAAACTGACGTTTTAAGGGGCATTAATTATATAAAATGTATAACCAAATTAAAACAATACTGTTTAATACATAGTCAGCCGCATATTTAGCTCGCCTGAGCACAAAGTGCTCAAGGTGAGCTATTGTGATTTCCCTATGTCCTGCAGAGTGCAGTATGCCTTGTCAACTGTGAGCACATTGACACTCTATAGGGCACATTTTTCATCCAATCTTGATGAAACTTGGTCAGAATGTTAAATTGGACAATGTCTAGGATGAGTTTGAATCTTCGTCACATGCATCCAAAAACTTGGTCACCTGTTCAAATCTTAGAAAAACCTTAAGCAATCTTTATTAAACTGGGTCAGAACATTTATCTTGACAATATCTAGGCCAAGTTAGTATCTGGGTCAGATGTGTCTAAAAACTAGGTCACCTCGTCAAATCGAAAAAACAAATGTTATCATTAAGGGCAACATTTATGACTCAGTCTTGATAAGATTGTTCATCTTGACAATATGAAGGTCATGTTTGAATCAGGGTAAGTGTGGTCAAATACTAGATCACCTGGTCAAGTTTTCAGCAGTTGGTGTCCATGAACTCAAGTGAGCACTTAAGGGCCATAATGGTCCTCTTGTTATTATTGTATAGTATTCAGATATACGTTCATTACGTGTTCGGTATTAGATACAACTGTTCTGTTATACAAGCACGTGTGTTTTCAATTGCAGAGTGATGTATCTCACTAAAAATGTATGTGTACATTGGTCAAATAACACAGATTAAGACACACTGCTTCTATTACCAAACAGTGTGCTTTTGCATCTTATGTGTTCAGAACTGAGAAGTACCTTCACACGCTCAAAATATGCAGTAAATGTATGAACTTGTGACTGAAGCAACTTTGTAAAAGAATGTGAGTTTGTTATATTACAACCTGGCTTTAAATCATTATGCATTTTAAACCCGTCTGAAAGCTCTTTTATGGTGAGCTTTTGTGATAGCCTGTTATCTGTCATGCATAAGTGTGTGCATCTGTATGTGTGCAGCAGTATGTGTGCATCTGTATGTGTGCATCTGTATGTGTGCAGCGGTATGTGTGCAGCGGTATGTGTGCAGCCGTATGTGTGCAGCCATATGTGTGCAGCAGTATGTGTGCAGCCGTATGTGTGCAGTGGTGTGTGTGCAGCGGTATGTGTGCAGCGGTATGTGTGCAGCGGTATGTGTGCAGCAGTATGTGTGCAGCGGTATGTGTGCAGCGGTATGTGTGCAGCCGTATGTGTGCAGCCGTATGTGTGCAGCGGTATGTGTGCAGCCGTATGTGTGCAGCAGTATGTGTGCAGCGGTATGTGTGCAGCGGTATGTGTGCAGCGGTATGTGTGCAGC
>VMBQ01000963.1:59717-82572 GCA_007657795.1 Dreissena rostriformis | reverse complement strand
GCACCTGATTCACAAGTCTTGTCACTAAAAAGAAAAACAACCCATATATATTTATATATATATATATATATATATATATATATATATATATATATATATATATATATATATATATATATATCTGTAAACCATTTGATTATGTTAAATATAGATATTTTATTTTGTGAAAGTATCCTCATATATTATGTTATAAGTAATATGATATTGTCCTTCATTTGTTGAATCATGAAGTTTTATTGTTTAGAACTAAATAAATTCTTTCATCTTTAAGACAAATATTCCTTGTCTCTTGCATGGTTAATTGGTTAATATGTTATTCTTACACTATACTCATTGTTTTTTAAGAACATTGTTGTCGAATACTTGATAAACCACCCAAGAGGTATAGTCCTAATGTAATGGAGCACAGAAAAATATAGTTAATCTTACAATGCACAAATTCAGTATTTGTCAGGAAACAAGAAAAAAAAATCACATTATTGTTGATTATCTGTTGATACAGAAATCTGTCATTCTCATGTGTGACTGAGCTGATATTGATCAGAGCCCAAAATCTGTTTTTATTTGTAAAAGTTAAAAAATTATTAATAAACACTTATATGAATGATTAAAGTATTTCTACCTGAGAAAGGGTATTTCTGTAACTTGTTCTTGTTTTGTATTATCAATGTGTAATTAACCTTTATACAATAACAAAAATAATGTTTCAATATTATAGTTATGATATATTCACCCAAACTTTGATACTAACTGTTCAGGATTTGTTTAGTGTCATGAAGTGTGCACGCAAAGACAACACTTTCAAATGATTCTTGACTTTGTATGTAAAATTGTATGCAATTTAGTTAAATATATGTAAAAGTATTAAAGATATTTCATGCATTTGTTATTTAGTTGTTTGATGTAAAACTGTATTGGAGGGCCTATGTTCTATGGCTAGCTTAAAAATATTATACTGGGTTTCCACAAAATGTTGCCATCAAAGTTAAAAGAAGTGCCTCTCTCAAGAGCAATAAAACATGAACTTCAAACTCAAAGAAGATCTACAGGTGCACTGTTCATACATTATTATTTATTCCACAAATAAATAAATCATTCTTTACAGAATGCCACAATTTGAGTAAAGAAATATCAAGTAATGTTATATTACAAAACACACACTTTTTAGAACACCTTTTTTGAGCTTTCATCCGGTTTTTCGGGTTATAATATCAATGATTCACAACTGATAATTCATGGTTTCAAACAGTGAAAAATAACAGTTAAAACTATGGACTGATGTCTTTTTTTAAGTCACTATCTTATTACAATGCATTCCAGCAAAATTTTAGAATTCTCCTTTTTAAATGTTTAAAATTGTCAGGAAAGCATTAAATCACACAAAATCTACGAATTTTTCGTTTAATATTTCGTAAAATAAAGTTAACCCATAAAAAATCAGTGTTCCGTATAACAATAGCCAAAATTTCAACGCCAGATGTGGTCTGGTAACATAGATTGAACGAGATACAAAATGCTTGTTTTAATTTTTTGTGGCACAATATATTCCATTTAAATATCCCGTAACGATATCTATTCATACGACACACAAACACTTAAATGGTACATTAACATGTGTTGAATATATTGTTCCACAAAAATATAAAAAAGAGCATTTTGTATCTTCTTAAATCTATGTTACAAGACCACATCTAGTGTTGAAATTTAAATTTGGCTATTGCTATAAGGAACACTGTTTTTGTTTTGGGTTAACTTTATTTATGAAATATTCATTGATTTTGAGCATTAATGAGGCTTCAAATAAAAAGAAAAATTCTTGGTTTTGTTAAATTATCCATTTTTACCCACTCATGATCACTGATTCACTTGTAAAAAAAGTATTAATTTTTCTTATCACTATTGAATTGACATCAATAATCTACGAAAGCCAACAAATATCTTGTATTTCATGAACATACTTTATTCTAAGGTTTCATTTTTTGGTGAATTAGAACTATGTCTAGTAGATTTGAACAGGAGTTTGAATGAGAAGTATGTACAGTACATGTTTCATTCTTTTTTTTATTGATTGATGTATCTTGTGCCGAATTTTGTTGAATTTCATTCAAAAGTTATCTTTTACATACAATGTCGAATTTGTTGGATGATACCTAAAACTGCACTTATTATATAAAAAATTATGTTATCTAGCCTATAACCATGTTTGTGCACTTTTATTTATAGCCCACCTTGTCACAATTTCTGTCATGATGTGTCCACAAACCATTCGTCCAATTTTGGTGAAAATAAACTACAATTATCCTTGGGGCTTGCTTATTGATCAAGCTCATCAGGGATTTCAATTGAAGCAGAATCCTGCTTTTTGATGCAAGCATTTTGCAATTGTGTCACTTTTGACTCCTCCAAATTATTTACCTTGCATCATTTTGATGCAAATGTCACCATGAAAATAACATTATGTATTTTTTATTACACAAAAGCAAGCAAGTTATGCAAAGCAACATTTGTAGAGCAATCAACAAATATCCATAAACTTAATATCTAGACTTCAGTATTCTGACCCCTGAACATTTCATTTTTTACCCCTAAACATTTCATTTGACCGCTTAACATTTCAACCACAGGGTCGTTTGACTACTGGTTTTCAAAAGCTATTGAAATCCCTGGTTTATTATTTGGTTATAGGCATGTGTATCAAAAGATAGCAAACCTTATTTACCTTATTTATCTGATCTCACAAGGTTTCAAGGTTGTTAGCAATGTATTGTCGTCCTCTACAATGATTGTTTAAGATGCCCCAATGGTAAACAAGAAATACATGTATCTTTAAAAAGATATTCTGTGTTAATTGCAAACATGAGCGTTAAATATAGAATATTTTATGTTATTGCATGTAGTATAATTAGAAATAAAAAAATGCTCAACGTGGATCACGTGTTTATCTTTTATCAGCCGTAAATCAAATATTTAATTGGACATCTCACTATGTTTTCACATACATACATGTATATATTGGATTATATATAATTTATGTAAACCGTCCCTGTATCTACTTTCTAAATAAAGAAAACATTTGTCATGCACTTGTGCAATTAGAAATCAATGTCAAACACATGTGTGTTTAGATAATTAAAAAAATAAAATCTTATGACACTATATTATTTCCTTAATTTTACTCACAATTCAAATAAGAAGTATTTCCCATAGGTTTTCATTAATTTCTTTCCCTAGAATTTGTGATAATTTTTATCTTGAAAGCAAAACTGTGTTATCATTATAAGGTGTTTATCAATAGTCCATCCTGTCTTCCTTTGAAGATTCACTGACCGAGCACAGACCCTGAAATTCTGCGAGATGGAGTTTAATGCTTAATTGTAACTGGGCAAAAATGTGTGTGTATGTGTTGTATGAACATGCAGAGAATAGTCCGCATTTCCTGACACTGAACAGTGTTACATAATATACGCTGTACTTATTCATCTCCACAAGGATGCATTGATGTGGCCAATGTTCTGGGGGATTTCTCTCAAATCAGCCAATGAAAAATTCGGAATAATTCATTCGGGTCTACTGGCGGGAAATTTCCTCAATATTTTATTAGCTGTTGATGGTCACTCTAGGTGAAAAGCTGGATAAGACAGCTGCGCCAAAAAAATCAGCACTGCCTAGGGGATTGAATTCTAATTGGGCTGCACAGACTCAGGTTAGCTTCCTAGGCCCCTCTTGTTTCTTGTCAATGTCACTCCAGGTCACAAGTCACATATAAAAATATGAAAAGGATTAACAATGACAGAGCAATATATATCAGTGAGTGAAAAATTGGCCATTCACTATTTTTTTTTCAATCACACTTGTTCGTAAAATAAAAAAGTAAATGAAAATGAATGGTCAAAAGATACATGTATCAAATTTGTGAAATAATTGACTTTATGACTCCTGCAAAATATACCAGTGCAACACCATTTAATAAGTAAGAGAATGCCAAAAAGCATAATGTAACAAGAGGGCCCTGGTCGCGCACCTGAGAAGTGTTAATGATAAGTAAGGGTTGTAAACATCTTCTGGTGAAAGTCAAGGGTTTGTCTAGGTGTACCATTTTGGTTGATTTGTAAATGGTAAAATTTTATATTGTTAATAATGGAGTGGGTGAAAGCATAAGAAATCATGACTTTTAGAAAGTAAATTGGACATAGTACACATGAAGTTGTATACATTTATGAGTTGTATTTATGAGAAATGCTTTGTAATTGAACATATAAGTGCATGAATATTAACCCCAAACCCGTTGGACCTTGTACATTTACAATACAAATTGCTGAGGTCTAGCATACTTTCCGAAACTTGAGGTACTTGTGTCCATTATGAATCGATGTTTAAAATTGTATGTTTTGCAACATGAAAACCAAACCATATACCTGTCAGATAAACCGACTGATTTAATTTTTCTTTGATCCAATATAGCAAATTACGATAAAAAAGAATGATTTGTAACCAATCAGTAAAGTGCAATTGCGATCTAATTGTGATGCAAGATAGAATAAGGATGTTTTATTGGTCCATGTGATTAAAATACAAGAGCTTTTTCCAAAACGGTGTTTTCTTTTATTTGATTAAGAAAAAGTTTGATATAATCTGCTAAGGTCCTGGAAATTAAAAACGTACAGGACCTCATGTTTTGTGCATTTTTGCTGTCTGTTGCATCAACTGATGAATATGCAGAAGGATGGGTATTGAAATAAGAATGTGTCGAAATTTTAGCAACATCACATGTGGAAAAAAACAACAATAAGAAATAACAAATGGAACGGTTTTATTTTACATATGTACATATTCAAGCGATGAATGTTAGAGGATGAAAAAAAAAACGTTTGCATTCAACAAATAAAACGTCTTTCAACAATAAAAACATTATGTAACAAAATAATAAGATAACTTCAAAACACACACACACAGAGTTTATTTGCATTTAATAGAAAGGAGTTTAACAGTTTATACATCTTCTACTGAAATTAAAATTGAGAAAGTGAAACAGTTAATAATGTCAGTTACTAGAAAATATTCTGTTTTCAAAGCCGACATGAAAAGACAATAGGCAGCATGGCTGAAGCGAAGTTCCCATTTATCGACATTAATATGATTAACAGTAGAATGATTCCGTGAAAATTAAAAAATAAAGAAGCAAATTCGTAGAATTGATATCCCCCGCCAAATAAATTTTGTTTATGGATGGGTGCAAATCCCTCGATATACGGTATGATCCTTAACAATAGCTGCATTTGTGAAACACAATGTCCCCTGCTGCGCTTTGAATCTGCACGGCAGCTATTTTAGAGAAAACTAGGCCCATAACTTCGCCGAAAATCAATGGACCGGACCGAATTTCACACTTCATCTGTAGGTCATGTAGGTAGAATCACATACCAAACATCAGCTAAAAATCTGAAAGCGCTGCGTAAAAAACCTTCGGAAAACGGTTATTATAGTGAAAATGTATAAGTACAAGGCCTATTACTACGCCAAAAATCAATGGACCGGAACGAATTAAACACTTCATCCGTAGGTCATGTAGGTAGACTCACATACCATATATCAGGTCAATATCTGAAAGTGTTGCATAAAAAACCTCCAGAAAAACGGTTATTATAGAGAAAATGTATAAGTCCAGGGCCCATAACTACCCCAAAAATCAACGGATCGGAACGAATTTGACACTGTTAGACTGTTAGTTTCCAATTTAATTTCTGTTTCATTACCGGCAATACAAACACCAGATTTGAAATCGACTCTTCATCAGGGGATGTAATTCTGGTCAATGCTCTAGACTACGACACGATGGGTACAAATAAAGTCTACACGCTGACAGTTCGGGCTTCAGACAGCGCTACTCTCTACAACACTGATGCCGTAACTGTGTCTATCACCGTCACCGACGTCAACGACAACAGACCTTCGTGTACTCCCGCCTTGAAATCTCTGGAAATACCCGAAAGCACCTCTGGCTCGACCACCGTCTTTACATTCCCTTATACCGATGCAGACGCCTGTCCCAATAATCATCAGTTGACTTACACCATAGAATCCATTAACGGGAATGCGGCAAACAATGTATTCATAGTCGACGCTGTTTCAACAGCAGCTGCCACGGTCTTGAACTTCGAAGACGTGAACTCCTTAAACATTTTAATCAAAGTCACAGACGGAGGGACGCCCTCTCTGTCTTCGACTGTCACCCTGAATGTGGATCTCACAGACGTCAACGAGTTTAATCCTGTCTACCAGGGTAATCCGTACAGACATGACGTTCCAGAAACGACCGCTGTTGGAGCCTCCGTGTATAGAGTACACGCTACTGATGCTGATGCTTCTCAGAGCATTACATACAAGATTAATCCTTCTAACGCATATTTTGAGGTGGATCCAGTCTCTGGCAACATATGTACTATTCAAGCAATAGATTACGACGCCTTGGCATCAAAACTAATCAATTTCACCGTAGTTGCTACGGACAATGGAGTTACATCCAGATCAAACTCAGAAATTGTAAGTTTTACAGTTACTAACTTTAATGACGGGGTTCCAATGTTTAATCCCGGGGTTATTCTGCAGTTTTACAAGAAAATACTGCAGCCACGCACAATGTGCTGCAACTTAATATTGCTGACATTGATGACACCGTCTTTACCTACAGTTTCTTAAGTGGGAACGCCGATAACTGTTTCACGTTGGACACGACAGGAAAATTACTTCTTTCCGATACATCAAACTTTGACTATTACACGAAGGCTAACAGCTATTTACTTGTCGTACAGGCGTCTGATCCAGGCAATAACATAGGCACGGCGTCCGTAGCTATTAAAGTATCCAGCTATACTGATTTCACACCGGTCATTAACACAGCAACTAAAACTGTTAACCAGGGGGGCATGCGNTTAAAATTGAGAAAGTGAAAACAGTTAATAATGTCAGTTACTAGAAAATATTCTGTTTTCAAAGCCGACATGAAAAGACAATAGGCAGCATGGCTGAAGCGAAGTTCCCATTTATCGACATTAATATGATTAACAGTAGAATGATTCCGTGAAAATTAAAAAATAAAGAAGCAAATTCGTAGAATTGATATCCCCCGCCAAATAAATTTTGTTTATGGATGGGTGCAAATCCCTCGATATACGGTATGATCCTTAACAATAGCTGCATTTGTGAAACACAATGTCCCCTGCTGCGCTTTGAATCTGCACGGCAGCTATTTTAGAGAAAACTAGGCCCATAACTTCGCCGAAAATCAATGGACCGGACCGAATTTCACACTTCATCTGTAGGTCATGTAGGTAGAATCACATACCAAACATCAGCTAAAAATCTGAAAGCGCTGCGTAAAAAACCTTCGGAAAACGGTTATTATAGTGAAAATGTATAAGTACAAGGCCTATTACTACGCCAAAAATCAATGGACCGGAACGAATTAAACACTTCATCCGTAGGTCATGTAGGTAGACTCACATACCATAAATCAGGTCAATATCTGAAAGTGTTGCATAAAAAACCTCCAGAAAAACGGTTATTATAGAGAAAATGTATAAGTCCAGGGCCCATAACTACCCCAAAAATCAACGGATCGGAACGAATTTGACACTGTTAGACTGTTAAGCTCCAATTTAATTTCTGTTTCATTACCGGCAATACAAACACCAGATTTGAAATCGACTCTTCATCAGGGGATGTAATTCTGGCCAATGCTCTAGACTACGACACGATGGGTACAAATAAAATCTACACGCTGACAGTTCGGGCTTCAGACAGCGCTACTCTCTACAACACTGATGCCGTAATGTGTCTATCACCGTCACCAACGTCAACGACAACAGACCTTCGTGTACTCCCGCCTTGAAATCTCTGGAAATACCCGAAAGCACCTCTGGCTCGACCACCGTCTTTACATTCCCTTATACCGATGCCGACGCCGGTCCCAATAACCATCAGTTGACTTACACCATAGAATCCATTAACGGGAATGCGGCAAACAATGTATTCATAGTCGACGCTGTTTCAACAGCAGCTGCCACGGTCTTGAACTTCGAAGACGTGAACTCCTTAAACATTTTAATCAAAGTCACAGACGGAGGGACGCCCTCTCTGTCTTCGACTGTCACCCTGAATGTGGATCTCACAGACGTCAACGAGTTTAATCCTGTCTACCAGGGTAATCCGTACAGACATGACGTTCCAGAAACGACCGCTGTTGGAGCCTCCGTGTATAGAGTACACGCTACTGATGCTGATGCTTCTCATAGCATTACATACAAGATTAATCCTTCTAACGCATATTTTGAGGTGGATCCAGTCTCTGGCAACATATGTACTATTCAAGCAATAGATTACGACGCCTTGGCATCAAAACTAACCAATTTCACCGTAGTTGCTACGGACAATGGAGTTACATCCAGATCAAACTCAGAAATTGTAAGTTTTACAGTTACTAACTTTAATGACGGGGTTCCAATGTTTAATCCCGGGGTTATTCTGCAGTTTTACAAGAAAATACTGCAGCCACGCACAATGTGCTGCAACTTAATATTGCTGACATTGATGACACCGTCTTTACCTACAGTTTCTTAAGTGGGAACGCCGATAACTGTTTCACGTTGGACACGACAGGAAAATTACTTCTTTCCGATACATCAAACTTTGACTATTACACGAAGGCTAACAGCTATTTACTTGTCGTACAGGCGTCTGATCCAGGCAATAACATAGGCACGGCGTCCGTAGCTATTAAAGTATCCAGCTATACTGATTTCACACCGGTCATTAACACAGCAACTAAAACTGTTAACCAGGGGGGCATGCGTATACGGGAGCTTACCGCGTTTAAGTGAGGTTTGCTGGAGCAAAACTTCAAAGATGGCGTCGTTTTCGTGTTTTTCGTGAAGGAGTAGCGGATATTTTCACCCGGTAAGGCAGTTTATATTTATATTTCTTTTAAATGAATAAGCCCTTTCGGTGTTTGTGCTCCCTCGGTTTTTTGTTTATGTCTAGTAATTCATTTAATGCCGAATTATAACGGGTTAACCCCCATTTTTGGAACTAACTTCCTTTTAAGCCCATTTTGGGACCTGACTTCCAAATGATAAGCAGCTTTTTCCTATGTTAGAAGGTTTTATGCGAAATAACTGTCGTGAATGAATTCCGCATTGTTGCGAATGTTTTGGAAAACATTTTCACTTGAGGAAATCAAGAGTTATCATTTGTTAATATTTGTATTAATTGTTATATTATCAATTTTTATTTTTAAATGTTTTCTCACATACTTAACTGTAACATTTAGTGTGTGTAATATAAGTCATTCGACGGTATTATTAACACGAAAAACTTCCAGACGAGCATGAAGAGCACTCCGATTAGGTTAAAGGTAAGCGCTAGGCGGCTGTTCATCCTCGTGGCGGCATTCTGCGTGTTGAGAATGTGGATCCGGAAGCGGC
The DNA here is from genome assembly GCA_007657795.1 of Dreissena rostriformis. Classification (NCBI taxonomy): domain Eukaryota; kingdom Metazoa; phylum Mollusca; class Bivalvia; order Myida; family Dreissenidae; genus Dreissena; species Dreissena rostriformis. The sequence continues at coordinate 73,093 of VMBQ01000963.1, read as the reverse complement.
GCAGGGGCATAAACGCCTGCAAATGGAGAAGCGCGTACAATATGAAGCAGGCGGGCAGCGCGTACGCTAGCACGACTATGCATACGGTGCTTGCAATGAATGTTTTGTTGCGCACATCTTCCGGTTTGCAGTTTACGTTCAAAGTGATAAGTGATAGTGATGTTCGTTGTACGATTGTATTTGTTCTTTTCAATCTCTTCGTAGATAGTCAGACGAGGGATGCATAAAACGGTCGCAGAGGTCCAAAAAATTGCGATAAAAATCAACCCGTGCTTCTTCTGCCATTGCCTTGCAGTTGCGCAGACTAGCCTCCGTAGACGGTCTGTGTTCTGAAAACAGTGCAGGTAAATCTACGCCACGTTGCGCCACGTTGCACAACATCGTGAAGAATTTAAACAACTTACACGCGACATTTCCGGTTGTCCATGCATACACCGGATGCCAGAGATTCGCCACGTTAAATGTATTCGAAATGAGGCAGACTAAAATATCGCAGACGCATATGTTGACGATGACCACGAGAGCCGGAAGCGACGACAGAAGATGAAGACGGTGACGATGTTGAACGTGGAGATGATCGGAGACAGTACAAGGTACACCAGTTGCGACGGGTTGGAGTACGCCATGCTGTGGCATACCAAAACTGAATAACTATCTCAGGATGTATGTATGTACAGTAGTGGTCAATGTAATAAAAATCGTCTGTTGTTTAGGACTATTACAGTTTGAAGGCTGAGTCTCATGTGACATACCAAAACTGAATAACTAACTAATGGTGTATGTATGTACAGTAGTGGTCAATGTAATAAAAATCGTCTGTTGTTTAGGACTATTTACAGTTTGAAGGCTGAGTCTCATGTGACATACCAAAACTGAATAACTATCTCAGGATGTATGTATGTACTGTAGTGGTCAATGTAATAAAAATCGTCTGTTGTATAGGACCATTACAGTTTGAAGGCTGAGTCTCATTTAAGTGCGACAACCGATGTGCATGGTTTGTATAAAAGGTCATAATGCGGTCCAACATACTTGCATTGAATATTGTATTTTTTTTTATTTATTTTTTTATGTCTTTTATTGATTGAACAAAATTGTATTAAATGTTTTAATTGATTATAGTAATTCATATACATGCCAAAATTGTGTGTCTTGTATAAATATTGATACTGATGTCCACAAATAGGGTAGAAATGTCACTTGTGTAAATGATTCTGATGTGAAAAAAAGCAAATGGGGTAGAAGTGTGCCTTATGTAAAAAAACGAGGAGAAGTAAAAAAAAATCCACCACATAACTTGTTAACAGAGATCAATAAACTATTTTTAAGTTTTGTAGTCGTCGGTAGAAGGCGGTAGTCATCGGTATTCGTCGGTAGTAGTCGGTAGTAGCCGATAGTTATCGGTAGAAGTCGGTAGTAGTCGGTAGTCGTCGGTAATAGTCGGAAGTAGTCGGAAGTAGTCGGTATTCGTCGGTATTCGTCGGTATTCGTCGGTAGTCGTCGGTAGTAGTCGGTAATAGTCGGTAGTAGTCGGCAGTAGTCGGTAGAAGTCGGGAGTTGTCGATTGTAGTCGGTAGAAGTCGATAGTAGTCGGTAGCAGTCGGTAGTCGTCGGTAGTAGTCGGTAGTCGTCGGTATTTGTCGGTAGTAGTCGGAAGTAGTCGGTAGTCGTCGGTATTCGTCGGTATCCGTCGGTAGTAGTCGGTAGTCGTCGGTAGTAGTCGGTAGTAGTCGGAAGTCGTCGGTATTCGTCGGAAGTAGTTGATAGTCGTCGGTAGTAGTCGATAGTCATCGGTAGTAGTCGGTAGTCATTGGTAGTCGTCGTTGGTCGTCGGTAGTCATCGGTAGTCGTCGGTATTCGTCGGTATTCGTCGGTATGCGTCGGTGGTCGTCGGTAGTAGTTGGCAGTCGTCGTTGGTCATCGGTAACAGTCGGTAGTCATTGGTAGTCGTCGGTGGTCGTCGGAAGTCGTCGTTGGTCGTCGGTAGTCGTCGTTAGTCGTCGGTAGTAGTCGGTAGTCATCGGTAGTCGTCGGTAGAAGTCGGTAGTTGTCGGTTGTCATCGGTAGTCGTCGGTAGTAGTCGGTAGTCATCGGTAAAAGTCGGTAGTCGTCGGTAGTCGTCGGTAGTCATCGGTAGTCGTCGGTATTCGTTGATAGTAATCGGTAGAAGTCGGTTGTCGTCGGTAGTCGTCGTTAGTAATCGGAAGTAGTCGGTAGTCGTCGGTTGTCGTCGGTAATCGTCGGTTGTCGTCGGTAGTTGTCGGTAGTAGTCGTCGATAGTCGTCGGTAGTCATCGGTAGTCGTCGGTAGTAGTCGGTAGTAGTCGGTAGTCGTTGGTAGTAGTCGGTTGTAGTCGGTAGAAGTCGGCAGTAGTCGGTAATAGTCGAATTAGCAAAACTATTTTACTAAAAGAATATGCAGAAGAAGGTTTAAAGATGGTTGACCTTTTTTTCTTTTGTCAATGCTCGAAAGTGCTCATGGATCCGTAGAATTGCCAGATTGGAAAATGGATAAATATTGTTAATACAATGATTGATGTTCAAAACTTATACAACAGTTTCTGTGGAGGTCACTATCCTGAAAACTTAATCAACAAGATACAAAATGAATTTTGGAAAGATACCTTGACATCATTTGTTGCCCATTGTAGAAAAGAACCATTTAAAAGTCAGTTTATGCTACAAAATCCATTATTCTATTATCCACACATAACTATCGGTAAAACACATGTACTTTTAAAATCATGGTTTGAAAAAGCCGTTTATTTTGTCGGTGACTTAGTGCACAACGCTGAACTTTTAACCTTGTACAGTAATCATGATTTTTTTGCAAAGTATTTAACTTATTTTTATATTATTACAACAAATGTTCTGACTAAGTTTCATTAAGATTGGACTATAAATTTGACTTTGTGAATGTTAACAAGCTTTTATTGAATTTCAAATGATATCCAATATAAATAGATCATTACAAGGCAAAATGAAAAAAAACTAAGAATAAACTGGTATTTGAACTCCTGTGCAAGTGCTGTCAGCCTTATAGAACACCAGTCTATCCACTGCACCACCATGGCTAGTGGTGACATTGGGATTAAATTGGTATTATGAACTTACTGTTATATTGAATGAGATCTAAATTTAGAAAAGGTCTTGTGATTGTTTACAGTTATTTTCTTGTGAAAGGATAAATAAATGTTTCGAACAGCTAACTTCAGAAGCCTCTAAAGCACAATGGTTAGTGCTGTGGACAGTGAGAGGTTTGGGCAATCTCGGTGTGGGTTCAAATACCATTCTCACCCAATTTTTAATTCTTATATAATGAGATATAAATGTTAAATATAAATAAATGTTTCGAACAACAACCTACAGAAGCCTCATTAGCTCAGTTGGTAGAGCACCGGTCTGTAGAATCTTCACTTGCTCAGTTGGTAGAGCAATGACTATAACTCTGTAGGTAAGAGTGACTAGCTCGGTTCGTAAGAGCAATGACTATAACTCTGTACTTAAGAGTAACTAGCTCGGTTTGTAAGAGCAATGACTATAACTCTGTACGTAAGAGTGACTAGCTCAGTTCGTAAAAGCTATAACACTGTAGGTAAGAGTGATTAACTCGGTTCGTAAGAGCAATGACTATAACTCTGTACGTAACAGTGACTAGCTCGGTTCGTAAGAGCAATCGCTATAACTCTGTTCGTAACAGTGACTAGCTCAATTCGAAAGAGCAACGACTATAACTCTGTAAGAGTGACTAGCTCGATTCGTAAGAGCAATGACGGACTGACAATGACGGACTGACTGACAATGATGAACGGTCATCCAATGATGGACAGACTGACAATGATGGACGGACTGAGAATGATGGATGCGTGACAATGACGGATCACTGACAATGACGGACGGCTGACAATGACGGACGATGGACAGACTGACAATGATGGACGGACTGAGAATGATTGATGGGTGACAATGACGGACGGCTGACAATGACAGACGGCTTTGATATTGGGTGCTTTGTTAGCGACGCTGAAGTGGTGCTGATGTGCTGCCCTGAAAGTAAGTAAATGACATACACTTTTTTATAATCACTTATCAATCATATTGATTTTATATATATACAATTATAAAAACAAAATAACCAAAGCTGGTAAAGAATTTACAGGCACAAATGAACATATATTCATAATATTTATAATACTAGAATATAACAAAATACGTCTCTTTTAAGACATGAAGGTTTTCCAAACTGATGACTCCATCAAGCCACTCAGTCCAGTGGTGTTTGGTATTGAGATCTGATTCAATGATTCCTTACCTTAGTGGCAGCTGGTTTCACAGCAGGCTTGGAGAATATGTACCCATCGTCATCACCACACAAATATGGCATCATCATCAAATATACTCTTCTTGGCAGAAGCAGCAGGCTGGAAATATAACCAAGTGTGTGCTATCTAGGACTCAAACAAGAAACTTACTATCTAATTTAATTTAAACAAGAAACTGTCACAGCCCTCTTAACGGGTGCATTGTTGTCAAAACCGTAACAAGTTATTCTGCAATTTATTTTTTTAGGAAAATCACCCAGAAAAACTGCAATCAGCAAGCACTGGTGTTATGTAAGTTAAAATAAACGACAATACTTCCTTAAAAGTAACGTGAAACCTTGATAATTTGAGCTGTAGTACTTTGAGATAATAAATCTGTAAAAGTAAGATTAAATTGGCATTCAAAATCCAGGAGTTGCTTTTATATGTAATTTGAAACAAATGGCAATAACGAAACTAAAAATAAAAATAAAAATGCTTACTTAAAACCTTAACAATATTCCCTGTAGCAATAAGTGCCCCCAAAATGTCGGAGGAGATGCGCTATGAAACTTTTAGATGTAATTTTAAACAAAGGGCAATAACTTCTTTACAATAATGAAATCATGAAACTTTGACAAAATGAGCTGTATCCCTTAAAGATATTTAATCTTTAAACGTTTGACTAAAGTCGCACGCACAATGTAAGAGTTCCGCACATGTTATCTGTTATTTTAAACAAAGGGCAATAACTTCGTAAAAAGGTAAGCAATTACAAAACAATGACTATATGCACGGGAAATAATCATTCTGTACAAGTTAAAACATTACACTAAAATCTTAGTTTAGAGTTGCACCAAAATGCTTTTGTATGTAATTTTAAACAAAGGGCAATTACTTAAAAATATAACAATTGAGAACCCTTGATAATACAAGCTGTAGCACTTGCACATAATTATAATGTTTAAGTCTGATGAAAATGGCATGTAAAATTAAGGAGGGGTTGCTCACATAAGCATTCATATGTAATTTTTAACAAAGCGCAATAACTCCTAAATTCTAAAAAATTTACGAAATAATAAATTGCACTGTGATTTGGATGAAACAGTGAATACCTGTGTCGTGTGTGGGGGAGGCTGCCTGGCTGCTGGGCCACCAAACAGATCTGCTTCTGGAGAGTCATCATCATCAAACAGTGAGATGGACTTGGTAGGGGGCGGGGTGGGACCTCCTCCACCCTGGGACTGCCAGTCTGCTGATACACACACACTGATACACTGCATGTCGGTAAAAGTGAATGCAGTATGGTATTGTAGCTTGTATATGTTTGATATGCTTTTAAAGTGTACATTAATGACTAACAAGTTCCTTAATGGAAATACATGTACACATTATATATTCACTTTTTTTACTCCTTTTTTTTATATAAGTTTGATAGAAACACAGTTGCATAAATGATTTTTATTTCATCACAACTTAGCTGTGAATCATCATGCGAGGAGCATACATTAATGACAGTATTAATTAAAGATTTTTTTTATTTAATATTCATTTAAACAGTTGATCTCTATTTACATCATGAACACCGTTAACTTGTAGATCAGCTCACTAATGGAGCTGTACATGTTTGCTTCAAATATTCCGATTTACCACCAAACACATCACTAGATAAGAAAGACATCTATGAACACTTCGTTCATAATGAATTATATTTTTAGTTTTGTAATTATTGTTGATGGATGTGCAAAACAAGTTTAACTTCAATAATTTAAAAAAATAGTTTTCAATTGAGCTTTGTTTTCCAGCCAATCAACAATAACGTGAGATCCTGGATCCGTAGCAAAGATCTTAGATTTGTTCTGAGTGAACATCTCTTAACAGATTAAGATGTATAACCAATACAGTCCTAAAATTAAGGACAGATTGAAAGATTGAAAAGAAATGAATTGCTGATTGATCCGCTACTAATTGAGGTTGGTACTTCTAAATTAGGATTCATCAAAACATTTGTAACAAATATGTAATATTGTTGCATAGGAATCAAATAACTATGGTATTAGCAAAGCATCAAAATGATGACATGTGGTTTATTAGCCATTGAATAATAATGGGATAACTTGACTAGTACTTGATCTGAAAAATATTTTATACAATTAAAATGAGATCTTAAGTATTACTGTGCTGAGCTCAGGTAAGGGACTGCGATTGGTTGAGTTAATGGGCAGTCTTACACTGAGAAGTGTTTTCTTCGTCTACAGGAAAATAAGTGAGTATCACGTTGAGTTTATTTGCAGTCTTACAATGAAAAGTGTCCCCTTTGTCTACAGGAATATCAGTGAGTATCATATAAGAATGAAATTGTTACATCCTTCCGAAAAAGCCAATCTGTAATGTTCCAAATTTAATACTGATAACAAAAAGCTTTATTCTGAAAACATTCAAACTTGACTCAAACCTTAAAGATCATGAGTGCTTGTAAGTTATGCACTGGTTAAATAACTATCCGGTGACAAGGTATACTAAATCATGAAGCCTGCCCTTCTTGTGCTGGTGGTTTAGCAAACACATCCACACCTCCTGGAAAGATGGACACTGCCCCTACTGGCTTGCTCTTCTTCTCTCTAGATATCATTACAAACATCTGGGCGAGGCAAGTACAATATAAGAGCATCATTCTGGAAAAACTGGGCTTAATGCATGTGCATTAAGTATTGTCCCAGATTAGCCTGTGCAGTCTACATAGGCTAATCAGGGATGACACTTTCTGCCAAAACTAGATTTTTGTTAAGAAGAGACTTCCTTTAAACTGAAAATTCAACAAAGGCGGAAAGAGTTGTCCCTAATTAGCCTGTGCAGTCAGCACAGGCTAAGCTATGACAACAATTACGTACATGCATCAAGCCCAGTTTTCCCAGAACAAGACTCATATATATATCTTTCTCAAACCTAGTACTGTCAGAGTACTACCAGTATAAAACAAGCTGATTTATACTATGTGTAAATCCGGTTCCATAGAAGTTGCTAAAAAAACAAACGCCTTCATGTTCTGTTGGAGAAGATGATCCATCATGGAGCAATCTACAAGATTGGATTACTGTGACAACACTCAGAAAGGCATTACTTCATGTGAAACTTAGACCTTTCAGCAAAAACAGTATATTTTTTATTTTTTAGTTAATCTTTTAATTTGCTTATACTTCACATGAAATGACAGCATGGTCAGGAGGGTGTGTGTGTGTGTGTGTGACTTATATGGGGTGTTTTGTTGGTGACCCCGACCCAAACAGGTCCTCCTCATCACTGAGTAACAGGTCACGCTTTTTAGACTTGCTCTTGGTGTCCTGCGGGAACAAGCAACCCGGATCAAAATCATAGCACTGACCACCAAGCCAAAAGCAACAAAATTAAGTTTAAACCTTTTTTTTTAGCTCCATTTCATAAAAAGCCAATGGCTTATTCAAAGCTCTCAATTCTATTTCCTGGGTAGAACCAGTACTTGATGTCTTTGGGAAGACCTGAAGAACGCTCCGACAGTGGGGATCGAACCCTTGACCTTCGGCTCGCTGGGCAGGCACCACGTCCACTATGCCACAGCGAACAGAATTGCACCGACCATCAAGCCAATATTAACAATATTGCACTGACTATTGAAGCCAAATGTGCCAACGACATAAATAGGCATAATAATTATTATTATTACCATGGTTACAAGATTGTTATGAGAAACTTCATAATATGGCAATGCCAATTCTCTACAAAATTTATTTGGACAAATAATATTGGACATGCCTTACCATGCAAAGAGTCTGTTTTAATATAAGATCAGGCACTGGGAGTTTATTCAGATGCGGACAGAATCATTACCTCTTGTTTTGGTTTCTCTGCGGATGGTTGAACAGCCCCAAACAGATCATCTTCCTCATCATCAAACAGGCCCTTGGTGGATTTTGCACTGCGGGGCACACTGAAGCAATGAACAATCAGTAACATCTCAACACACACAGATATAATTGAAACCAACCGTATTTGTAGGACAGCAATTTCTGTAGATTGTGTAGGTATGCTTGTCCATGAAATCAATATTCAACAAATGTTAACCTCTGAATTCTTATAACATACATTATAAAACAAGAGGCCCTGCAGTTGTCACCTCAGACCCAGAGAAACTTAACTGGTGTGCTCTGCTTTTTGTGATAGTTGTGTATTAAATGTGGTTTCTAACCTAGCTTGTTCACCCCTTTTGATACAGATTTTACCTTGACCAAGACATTATTGGAAAATATGGTTTGAATAAGTTTGAAAATTTGGCAGAGAAGACGGCTCCTTGCCGGCTGTTTGAAATTAGTAAACAAAAGTCTGTTACTCATATTATTAATCATCATGAAATACAAGGAAAATTGCACCACTTCCTGGCAGCCAGGTATTTTAATGTACCATTTTCAAGCTCCCCAGAGAAATTATTTAAATAAAAACAAATGCCAATTTTTCAATATATTGACATAAGCAAACCTGTGCAACTCGTGTTTTAAACTGACTAGAACTATACAGAATCAATAGAACAACATTATTTCCAAAGCAAGTTCCTTGATGGACAGAGAATGTGACTTCTAAAGTATTCTCAAGGTTTTTCAAGTTGCTTAGTTTTTGACCCCATTTGACCAAGTATAGAAAGCAGCAGAGATGACCAAGTTTCAAGAAGATTGGCCAATAATGTTGCCTCTACAGCAAATGTTAAAGGCGGTAATGAAAGGGCACACAAAAGAGAATCAGAAAAACTTGCAAATAATGAGCAAACATTTTTTTTTTTTTTACTAATTTAGTTAAAACAGGAATTATATTTATTGCAGACAAAATACAGACATGCACACAGAATTGTATATTGTCTGATCGGCACGAGCACTTGTGGGAATAACTGTTTGAATAAAATTACTTTATAAAACAATAATATTCGATCTAGGCACATAATTATGATAATTGAACATTTTTCAGTAGAACCTCTATGTTAATGTACAATATTAAACTTTGGAGAGGACAACTGTAGTGGAACAACCCAATTATTTACACAATATATATAGACAGTCCTAGAAACAATCTTCCTAGTAAGACTAAGCTCAGTTTATTACCCCCCCCCTCCTCCCTCCCCTCCCAATTCCGCTTATGATAGAAAATGCCAAACCTCTGGGCCTTTAAGTTTCAGAGGAAATTATTGTTAATGTTTTCACTATAAACATATAAGGAAAACAGGTAACCCGACAAGGCCAATTTTGACCTCAAAGACCACTATCCGCTGTTACATGCCAAAAAGTTAACCTCGGGGCCATGCAGTTTTAGAGAAGATTTTTAAGGTTTTCATTATAAGGTACAAGACAGTAAAGGGCATGAACTAAAAAAAATAGGAAGATACCAAATACCAAACCACTAGGCCTTGTGGTTTCAAAGATTTTTTAAATACAACATGACGGTCATTTCAAATTTCCTTCAATACTTAGAACAACAAAAACTGTGTTTGTCAGAAACACAATGCGCATTTAAAAAAAAAACCTTTGACCTTGAAGGATGACCTTGACCTTTCACCACTCAAAATGTGCAGCTCCATGAGATACACATGCATGCCAAGTATCAGGATGCTGTCATCAATAATGCAAAAGTTATGACAAAACTTTAACCTAGGTTATGACAGACAGAATGACAGACAGGCCAAAAACAATATACATACATGTACCCCCTTTTTTAAAGGGGGCATACAAATTATTTTACTTCTTTAAACTGCAACAGCAGTTAGAACTTGAAGAGCATAAAACTAAGAGGGATTTACATAATTAATTTGTTACTAGGTTCAGACATCCTTCTATTGTAATCACCTGTTGGATTTTGGTTTCACTGGAACAAAGCTGTCATCTGGTTCCTCTCCAACCAAACTGTCCTTGGATTCAACAGTGGGTATCTTAGAAGGCTGTTTTGAGGGTCCTGATTGGTTGTCTTTGGCACTTTCTGTCTGAGACCGAGGATCTGATTGGCTGGACTTGACACTTCCTGTCTGAGACCGAGTTTCTGATTGGCTGGACTTGACACTTTCTGTCTGATGCTGAGGTTCTGATTGGCTGGACTTGACACTTCCTGTCTGAGACTGCTCCTCTGAGGACCCTTCAATCTCCTGGAAATACGCTACACATAACACCAGTGGTACATGCTTTGGATATTGAAGCTTTTTTATTTAAGGAAATAGTTTTGATGTTAGACGAAACACATTATTTTGGGTTAACCAATAACGAGTTAAGGTGAAGTGGGTGTGTTAATAGTGTTCAAAAACTTAATCCTTTAAAGAATCAAAGCTTTGTAGAAAAAATGATTGATGCTATATGAAACACATCATTTTTGGATTAACCTTCGAAGGAGGAACAGACAGGCCTATCTCTATATGCCTACCTGTAGATACAGGGGTCGTACAAACAGACAAAGCCCTATAATTCTCCCAAAACTTTTTGCAGCCAAAATTTCTTCATATAAGATCATCTGCACATTAAGGTCATCCAACGGTGAAAGTTTTAGCAAGATCAAGCCAGTAAATGAGGAGGAATGGTAAACGTACGGACAGATGGACAAGTGCAAGGATTGATGCCTCCCTTTCAGTGGGAATTTGAAAACAGAAAAAGGGCCATAATTAAGGAGAAACAAGTTGCGGACAAAGCACCATAATTCTGTCACAGCATTTGGCAGCCAAAATTCCTTCCTTAACGGTCATCTATACATTACAGTCATTCAACTGTTTAAGTTTAAGTGAGATCCATCCAACCGTTAAAGAGGAGTTGAAAACACAAGCTTTGAGGTGTTCTTACAAACATATAAAAAAGTGCACTGCCTAATGCCTCCCGCTACATGGAGGCACACAAAAACCTCCAATAAGAGTCGCATATCTTAGCACCCACCTGTTTCTGTACTCGATTCTTGATGGCCTTCATAAGAGGGTTGCCTGCCCCTGACGGTCCAAACATGGAGACCCCACCCACTGGATGCTGAAATAATGTATACAACATGTTCATATTTTTTTTTAAACACATTTATTTTAGCTTGATTGTATCTAAAGCCAAAGGCTAATTGAAAGGCTCTTGAGTCCTTTTTTTCTCACAGGGGCAGGCGTGCGGGAAACAAATGCGCACGGATACAGTTCAGCATGTGACCAGACAACACAGGGCAGGCGTGCCTGAAACAAATTTGTGAGGATACAGTTTAGCATGTGACCAGACAACACAGGGCAGGCGCGCCTGAAACAAATGCGTGAGGATACAGTTCAGCATGTGACCAGACAACACAGGGATGGCGCAAGCTGACACAGCTGATATTTTTTGTTTAAGTTGTTGATTTTGTTCTAGTCATCTTGGAAGGCCTACATATGTTATGACATAGACACATGTTTTATTTAAAAATTAATGATACAGTTGCCTGATTCTTCGATGAACAAAAATATAATTTCCCCTTACTTATTCATAAACATCTTTTTACAAGTATATTGCAGAATTATTTCGCTAATCGGTCACTGCTCCTATCTATGAACACTCGCCCAAATGGTTGAGTGCATTAACTGTATTCTGTGCCTCTGATTATATTTTTAAAAATGGAATCAAAATTTTTATTTTTATTGGGCTTGCTCGCTCAAACAAATTTTGGGCCAAAGGTCATGAACAAATAATCAATTTGTTGTGGCCTAACTAGAACTCTCAAGAGTTAACTATGTTATCTGCACAGAACAAGTGTAAAACATCTGCAAAAACATCTATCTATAATCAGACATAATACCATTATATATTAATGTCTAATTAAGTTGCCAAGCCAGCGTTATTTTCGGTAACAAATCTTTTGCAATGTGAGCCCAGTGTGTGCCTTACCAGGAGCCCCACTGAGCATGTTGACAGTGTGTGCCTTACCAGGAGCCCCACTGAGCAAGTTGACGGTATGTGCCTTACCATGAGCCCCACTGAGCATGTTGACGGCGCCGGCTGGCAGTTTCTTGACGCTGGAGGAGGTCCGGGTACGACTCCTGGAAGTCTCCACAGGGGCAGGAGCCTCACCTGAAACAGGGGGCAGTCAGGTAGGCACAAACTGGTATTAATGAGCCTTGCTTGGGGAAAATAGGGCTTAATGCATGTGCGTAAAGTAGTGTGGTCTCAGTTTAGTGTGTGTAATCCAAACACGCTCTAATGGGACCACACTTTCGCCTCAACTTGATTTTTGTTTAGAAAAGACTTTCTGTAAACCAAAAATTCCATAAAAGCGACACTTTTATCACATGCATTTAGACATTTTTATCCAGAGCGAGCATTAAATGTAAAATTCAATGGGCCATATACCAAGTAAGCACATGCTTAAAGTACCATGCAAACTAATTATTCCTACGAACCAAAACATAAATATTGTTCAGATATGTAATTGAGTGTCATTTCACGATCATTTATGGTTATTGAGAGCTTATATAAGCAGTTTTTGTGGGTGATAAAATATAACTAGAGCTTTGTCACAGACGTGACGTATACCCCCACAGGCTGCATTGACACAGAATAGTTTGCATGCTGTCTTCACAAAACAAGAGAAGCTAATTTATGGCAATTTTTAAAAATGTATTATGCCATAATCATTTATGGCCATTTTGACCTTTGAACTCTTGAATTCTTTCGCATGACACACCGTCCAATGACTGTGAACAAAATTAATGTACAGAGTAATTTTAAAATCTCACAATGAATGACATAGTTATGGCCCGGACAAGCTCATTTATGGCCATTTTTGACTTTTGAACTCCAAGCGTGACCTTGACCTTGGAGATATCGACGTAATTCTTTCGTATGACACACCGTCCAATGATTGTGAACAAATGTACAGAGTAATTTTAAAATCTCACAATGAATGACATAGTTATGGCCCGGACAAGATCATTTATGGCCATTTTTGACCTTTGAACTCAAAGTGTGACCTTGACCTTGGAGATATTGACGTAATTCTTTCGCGCAAAACACTGTCCAATGATGGTGAACAAATGTGCCAAATGATTTTAAAATCCCTTGATGAACGACATAGTTATGGC
>VMBQ01000963.1:31741-52619 GCA_007657795.1 Dreissena rostriformis | reverse complement strand
GACCTTGACCTTTGACCTAGTGACCTGAAAATCAATAGGGGTCATCTTCCGGTCATGACCAATGTCCCTATGAAGTTTCGTGATCCCAGGCCTAAGCGTTCTTGAGTTATCATCCGGAAACCATTTTACTGCTTCAGGTCACTGTGACCTTGACCTTTGACCTAGTGACCTGAAAATCAATAGGGGTCATCTGCCGGTCATGACCAATGTCCCTATGAAATTTCATGATCCCAGGCATATGCATTCTTGAGTTATCATCCGGAAACCATTTTCCTATTTCCAGTAACTGTGACCTTGACCTGTGACCTTTGACCTAGTGACCTCAAAATCAATAGGGGTCATCTGCGAGTCATGATCAATGTTCCTATGAAGTTTCATGATCCTAGGCCTAAGCGTTCTTGAGTTATCATCCGGAAACCATCTGGTGGACCGACCGACAGACCGACCGACCGACAGACCGACCGACCGACCGACCGACCGACATGAGCAAAGCAATATACCCCCTCTTCTTCGAAGGTTGTCATAAAAAGCTTTCCAACAATGAAAACATAAGGTAAATGTAATATGAACAAAACAAAATTCTGCCCGTTGCACACAAAAACTAGATACACAGTTTTATCATACCACTATATTTATATATCCCTGAAATAATGCTGTCTGATGTATTTTCTATATCTCGTCAACAGGAAGTTGTTATATTAGTCAATGTTTGGAGGTAGTTCATACAACTCGCAATCAACTATAAAGTCATCATTGTTGGTAAAATAGAACCAGATTCAACAAAACGAACCATTTGATATCAAGATGTAATATATCTTAGACACACACAAAAAAAACAAAAAAAAAAACAGCATTAAACAAATATTGTACGAATATTAATCTCAAGTGCTAATGACTTCATTGTTAACACGTCAAACGTTTTATTAATTACCGCTAAAAATTGCAATGTCGTAGCAATTTATTTTATTATTTCTTTTAAAATGGGGATATAGAGGTATGACAAACAGAAAATAGGTTACTGCCCTATCGTGTAAAATATCAGGCTTGGCACGAATATAACACTGGCTCAGCAAGCCATTAAATTCTAAGACTTACATAATAAAAATATATTACACAGTGATAGGACAGTAACCTGTTGTTCTCTATTGTTATTAATCTTGCCTTAGTGATTCCAATGTAGTAACACGGTTTCTGGAAATAATTGCATGAAATTGAAGGAGAACAACATCTTCCAGCTCATCAATTGTCAGCTTATCGTAGTTTGGCAATGCCCCGTCCAATACAGCAGAAGTAACAACGAATTCCTTGTCTTGGCATGTCACTTTCAGGGTTCTTTTACTGATCAAGGAAGAAACTTAAATTTTCTTGAAACAGTTGTTGCATCTGACTGTTGGAACTGCAGCATTGATTGTATCCATCCTTTTGCTGCATAGTGGGCAGTTTGATCCTGCATCCACTTCTACAGCCTCAATTGGATGTTGGGTGTCATCGTCCTCAGGGATGAGGACCTGTCCAATGTCTGTCGTCTGACATACTACAGTGTTCATTGAAGCCGATAGCGTCACCTCATTGTTAAAAATGCGTGTTGTGAGGTTCTTTAACAAATAGGTTGAGCCAACCTTTACAAAGTTTTTCTGCTCATTCCGTTTTATCTAATTTGTTCGATTTTTCGGTATAGTGTATTTTAATTACCTTGCAGGAAACAGACGCCTGGAATGAGAAGACAATAAGTGTTGTTAAGATCAGGATTTTGATACTGGCAGGAGCTTCTTTGTTGATATGGGAATATGGTTTACTGTTATTCTGGCAGGTGATTTTTTTCTTTCTTTTAGACATGTTGAATTAACCATTTATGTTTCTTTTTTCACATGAGCCATCCAATTTCCTCAAACAATCCAATTGAAAACAACTACACATGTTAATATCTAAGGAGTTCAACATGTAAAGATATTGTTTATGGAATAAAATCTAATGAGCATGTGAGCATGTGAAAAATGACAGGCATTCTCCAAGAGAGCTAATGAAGCATTTCGAGTTGTGGCTTATATTATCAAACTGTTTTGTATCCCAGTTTTAGTTGGACAGATTTATTATTAGATATCATTATTCTGAGATGGTAGACAATTGAGAAAACAAATTATGAATCTCTGCAAATGACAGATTACAATCAAATTTTAAAAAGACTTGAAAATGACAGATTACAATCAAATTTAAAACAGACATAATAAAATGGAAAGTGAATATTAATATATGTGTGTGTGTCCATTCAGTGATCATTTAAGGGCAAATGTTTGGGCCAAAATTTGGTCTCTGATTGCCCTGCTTAAAAGGTATATATTTCTCCCATGATTTCCTCAACATTTCCCTTAATGTATTGTTTTATTTTAAAGACAAACGCCATTAAATGTGACCAAAATGACTATGATAGAGGCATATAAGAACATAACGAAACAATTAAGTACCTGTTGGCGATTTTGAAGAGAGTCAAGAATTTCTTTTAAAGTCTTCAATGTTGCTGTTTCCTCCAGCTGTGCCTTGTAGGAGAAGTGCAATACTATTAAATCCTGACTGTGATAATTTATCTGTCTCATAACTCAGGGAATTTTTTTCCTGAATATTACACATATTGCATATTATAACAAAAGTACATATTGATACTAAACTCAAAGAATTAGATGTGAACCAGTTTACTAGCATTCATCTTAATTTAAAAAATAGGCATAAACTTATATCTGTTTGCCATTTGATTTATGTTAAAAATAGATATTTTATTTTTAAAATAGTATATTCATATAACATGTTATTAGTGATATGATATTGTCCTTCATTTCCAGAATCATGAAAATGGATTGAACACGATTTCATGCAGTTTAATTTTCAAAAACTTAACAAATTATTTCTTCTTAATTTGTTATTTGTATTGTCTCTTGCTTAACACGATACTCATTGATTTTTAAATACATTGTTGTTGACTACTAAATAAACCAGACTAAAAGTAGTCCTAATGTAATATAGCACAGAAAAATATAGTTCATCTTACAATGCAGGAATTCACTATTTGTCAGAAAACAAAACAAGAGGGCCAAGATCGCTCACCTGTGAAATGAGCTTGCCTAGTGGCATGATTTGAACAAACTTTGTCACATATCAATTAGTAAAGGTTTTTTTAAACTTTGACCTGGTCCATGTTTTTTAACGGACCGAAACCACTTTTGAACTCAACCAACATATTATTAAGACATACATTTTAACAAAATTACATGAAGATTTGGCATGAAATGTGACTTCTAGAGTGTTTACAAAGTTTTTCTTTTTTTATTCCCCCCTTCGAAGAAGAGGGGGTATATTGTTTTGCACATGTTGGTAGGTAGGTCCGTCCGTCCGTCCACCAGAGGGTTTCCGGATGATAACTCAAGACGCTTAGGCCTAGGATCATGAAACTTCATAGGTACATTGATCATGACTGGCAGATGACCCCTTTTAATTTTGAGGTCACTAGGTCAAAGGTCAAGGTCAAAGTGACTAGAAATGGTAAAATGGTTTCCGGATGATAACTCAAGAACGCTTACGCCCAGGATCATGAAACTTCATCGGTAGATTGATCATGACTGGCAGATGACCCCTATTGATGTTCAGGTCTCTATGTCAAAGGTCAAGGTCACGGTGACGCGACACAGTCAAATGGTTTCCAGATAATTACTCAAGAAAGCTTACGCCTAGGATCATCAAACTTCATAAGTACATTGATCAGGACTGGCAGGTGACCCCTATTTATTCTCAGGTCACTAGGTCAAAGGTGAAGGTCACAGTGGCTCGAAACAGATAAATGGTTTCCTGATGATTACTCAAGAATAATTAGGCCTAGGATCATAAAACTTCATAGGTACATTGATCATGACTCGCAGATGACCCTATTAATTTTCAGGTCACTAGTCAAAGGTCAAGGTCACAGTGACTCGACACAGTAAAATGGTGTCCGGATGAAAACTTAAGAATGCTTAGGGTTAGCATCATGAAATTTCATAGGTACATTTATCATTACTGGCAGATGACCCCTATTGATTCTCAGCTCACTAGATCAAAGGTCAAGGTCACAGTGACTCAAAACAGTACAATGGTTTCCGGATGAAAACTCAAGAATGCTTACGCCTAGAATCATGAAACTTCATAGGTACATTGATCATGACTGGCAGATGACTCCTATTGATATTCAGATCACTAAGTCAAAGGTCAAGGTCACAGTGACTCGAAACAGTAAAATGGTTTCCAGAAGATAACTCAACAATGCTTACACCTAGAATCATGGACCTTCATAGGAACATTGATCATGAATGGCAGATGACTCCTATTGATTTTCAGGTCACTAGGTCAAAGGTCAAGGTCACAGTACTCGAAACAGTAAAATGGTTTCAGGATGATAACTCAAGAATGCTTACGCCTAGGACCATGAAACTTGAGGTATATTGATAATGACTGGCAGATGACCCTTTTCAGGTCACTAGGTCAAAGGTTAAGGTCATAGTGACTCAAAACAGTTAAATGGTTTCCTGATGATAACTCAAGAATACTAAGGCCTATGATCATGAAACTACAAGGTTTTTCTTTTTTTTGACCTAGTGACCTTGTTTTTGACCCAGCATGACCCTGTTTCGAACTCGATCGAGGTATCATTGGGACAAATCTTCTGACCAAGTTTCATGAAGATCGGACATGAAATATATTTCGTTTAATATTTCGTAAAATAAAGTTAACCCATAATAAATCAGTGTTCCGTATAACAATAGCCAAAATTTCAACGCCAGATTTGGTCTGGTAACATAGATGGAACGAGATACAAAATGCTTGTTTTTATTTTTTGTGGCACAATATATACCATTTAAATATCCCGAAATGATATCTATTCATAAGAAACAAGAACACTTAAATGGTACATAAACATGTGTTGAATATATTGTTCCACAAAAAAAAATAAAAAAAAGCATTTTGTACCTTCTTAAATCTATGTTACCAGACCACATCTAGCGTTGTAATTTAAATTTGGCTCTTGCTTTAAGGAACACTGATTTTTTATGGGTTAACTTTATTTTATGAAATATTCGTAGATTTTGAGCATTAATGCGGCTTCAAATAAAAAGAACAATTGTTGCTTTTGTTAAATTATCCATTTTTTCCCACTCATAATGACTGATTCGCTTGTAAAAAAGTATTATTGTTTCTTATCACTAGTGAATTTAAATCAATAATCTACGAAAGCCAACAAATATCTTGCATTTCATGAACATATTTTATTCTAAGGTTTCATTTTTTGGTGAATTAGAACTATGTCTAGTAGATTTGAACAGGAGTTTGAGTGAGAAGCATGTACAGTTCATGTTTCAGTCTTTTTTTTTATTGATTGATGTATCTTGTGCCAGAATTTTGTTGAATTTCATTCGAAAGTTGTCTTTTACATACAATGTCAAATATGTTGGATGATACCTAAAACTGCACTTATTATATATGTTATCTAGCCTATAACCATGTTTGTGCACTTTTATTTATAGCTCACCTTGTCACAATTTCCGTCATCATGTGTCCATAAACCATTCGTCCAATTTCGGTGAAAATAAACTTCAATTATCCTTGAGGCTTGCTTATTGATCAAGCTCATCAGGGATTTTAATTGAAGCAGAATCCTGCTTTTTGATGCAAGCATTGTGCAATTGTGTCACCTTTGACTCCTCCAAGTTACCATGAAAACAACATTATGTATTTTATATTACACAAAATGTTGTTTCTTAGTTAAGCAAGCAAGTTATGCAAAGCAACATTTGTAGATCAATCAACAAATATACAGAAATTTAATATCTAGACTTCAGTATTCTGACCCCTGAAACTTTCATTTTACCCCTGAACATTTCATTTGATCCCTTAACATTTTAACCACCGGGTCGTTTAAGTACTGGTTTTCAAAAGCTTTTGAAATCCCTGGCTCATTATTTGGTTATAGGCATGTGTATCAAAAGATAGAAAACCTTATTTACCTTATTTATCTGATCTCACAAGGTTTCAAGGTTGTTAGCAATTTATAGTCGTCCTCTACAATTATTGTTTAAGATGTCCCAATGGTAAACAAGAA
Source organism: Dreissena rostriformis (assembly GCA_007657795.1). Classification (NCBI taxonomy): domain Eukaryota; kingdom Metazoa; phylum Mollusca; class Bivalvia; order Myida; family Dreissenidae; genus Dreissena; species Dreissena rostriformis. The sequence continues at coordinate 46,501 of VMBQ01000963.1, read as the reverse complement.
AAACATGTATCTTTAAAAAGATATTCTGTGTTAATTGCAAACATGAACGTTCAATATAGAATATTTTATGTTATTGCATGTAGTTTAATTAGAAATTAAATAATGATCAACGTGGATCACGTGTTTATCTTTTATCAGCCGTAAATCAAATATTTAATTAAGATTAAACATGTATTGCATACACTGTTAATAAAGTTTATGTAATGTATTATTGGACATCTCACTATGTTTTCACATGCATACATGTATATATTGGATTATATATAATTTATGTAAACCGTCCCTGTATCTATTTTCTAAATAAAGAAAACGTTTGTCATGCACTTGTGCAATAAGAAATCAATGTCAAACACATGTATGTTTAGATAATTAAAAAAAAACTCTTATCATGACACTATACTATTTCCTAAGTTTTTACTCACAATGCAAATAAGAAGTATATGCCCATAGGTTTTATATTAATTTCTTTCCCGAGAATTTGTTTTAATTTTTATCTTTCAAGCAAAACTGTGTTATCATTATAAGGTGTTTATCAATAGTCCATCCTGTCTTCCTCTGACGATTCACTGACCGAGCACAGACCCTGAAATTATGCGAGATGGAGTTTAATTCGTAATTGTAACTGGGCAAAAATGTGTGTGTATGTGTCGTATGAACATGCAGAGAATAGTCTGCATTTCCTGACACTGAACAGTGTTACATAATATACGCTGTACTTATTCATCTCCACAGGGATGCATTGATGTAGCCAATGTTCTGGGGGATTTCTCTCAAATCAGCCAATGAAAAATTCGCAATTATTCATTCGGGTCTACTGGCGGGAAATTTCCCCAATATTTTATTAGCTGTTGATGGTCACTCTAGGTGAAAAGCTGGATAAGACAGCTACGCCAAAAAAAGCACTGCCTAGGGGATTGAATTCTAATTGGGTTGCACAGACTCAGGTTAGCTTCCTAGGCCCCTCTTGTTTCTTGTCAATGTCACTCCAGGTCACAAGTCACATATAAAAATATGAAAAGGATTAACAATGACAGAGCAATATATATCAGTGAGTGAAAATTGGTCATTCACGAAAGTTTTTCAATCACACTTGTTCGTAAAATAAAAAAGTAAATGAAAATGAATGGTCAAAAGTTACAGGTATCAAATTTGTGAAATAATTGACTTTATGACTCCTGCAAAATATACTAGTGCAACACCATTTAATAAGTAAGAAAATGCCAAAAAGCATAAAATAAAAAGAGGACCCTGGTCGCTCACCTGAGAAGAGTTAAGGATAAGTAAGGGTTGTACACATCTTCTGGTGAAAGTCAAGGGTTTGTTTCGGTATACCATTTTGGTTGATTTGTAAATGGTAAGATTTGATATTGTTAATAATGGAGCAGGTGAAAGCATAAAAAATCATGACTTTTAGAAAGTAAATTGGACATAGTACACATGAAGTTGTATACATTTATGAGTCAAAGAAATGCTACTGCAATATAATACGGAGATTTTATATATTGAATATTTAAGGCATTCAGAAGAATTACTGGAATTATTGCACATACATCAAGTTCTGTTAAAAAAGAATCTACTCAAGCATACGAGTAGCGAAATGATTTTGTAATTAAACATATAAGTGCATGAATATCAACCCCAAACCCGTTGGACCTTGTACATTTCCAATACAAATTGCTGAAGTCTAATATAGTTTCCGAAACTTGAGGTACTTGTGTCCAGTATAAATCGATGTTTAAAAATGTATGTTTTGCAACCTGAAAACCAAACCATATACCTGTCAGATAAACCGACTGATTTCATCTTTCTTTGATCCAATATAGCAAATTACGATTAAATAGAATGCTTTGTTACCAATCAGTAAAGAGCACTTGCGATCTAATTGTGATGCAAGATAGAATTAGGATGTTTTATTGGTCCATATGATCAAAATACAAGAGCTTTTTCCAAAACGGTGTTTTATTTTATTTGATTTAGAAAAAGTTTGATATAATCTGCTAAGGTCCTGAAAATTAAAAACGTACAGGACCTCATGTATTGTGCATTTTTGCTGTCTGTTGATCCAGACAATAACAGAGGCACGGCGTCCGTAGCTATTGAAGTATCCAGCTATAATGATTTCACAACGGTCCTTAACACAGCAACTAAAACTGTTAACCAGGGGGGGCATGCGTATACGGGAGCTTACCGCGTTTAAGTGAGGTTTGCTGGAGCAAAACTTGAAAGATGGCGTCGTTTTCGTGTTTTTCGTGAAGGAGTAGCGGATATTTTCACCCGGTAAGGCAGTTTATATTTATATTTCTTTTAAATGAAAAAGCCCTTTCGGCTCTACGGTGTTTGTGCTCCCCTCGGTTTTTTGTTTCAATACCGTAGACGTCTGAATAACAAAGTTATTGAAGCAAAACCGTCGACAAATTCGTGGTTTAATTTCTTGACCATCGAGATGTTGGATGTTCGAATATCATTTTCTCTCATATTAAACAGTATGTGTGCATGTTTGCAGTAAAATATAACATAAATCACGATTATTTTATTACCTCGACGCGTTTTTATGTCTAGTAATTCATTTAATGCCGAATTATAACGGGTTAACCCCCATTTTTGGAACTAACTTCCTTTTAAGCCCATTTTGGGACCTGACTTCCAAATGATAAACAATTTTTTTCTATGTTTGAAGGTTTTATGCGAAATACCTACCCATCTTTAATAAAGTTTAAATGTGTACTTCAATATTATAGTTTTATAGCATTTATGTGGTGCAATATAAGTGTTTTCTTAATCATTTTACTGTAGAATTAAAAAAATGTTGTACAAAAAACCTGCCGACCAACTGAATCAATTCACCTTTATTAAAGAAGATGGGTTGTGGAATGGCTGATGTACGATATAATAGAATGTTTATAAGCCCTTTCAGTAATATTTTAATTAATTAAATGTATTTTATGACATGTCGACCTTATTCTGATATGAACTTTTCTTTAACCATTCTTTTACTGTCTTTTCGTATGATGAAGGTTAAAGGGCGAAAATAAGTGCATCTTTCGTAGCAGTACATGTAATTAGGAATTTAAAATTAGCGGAGGACTGAGAGACCATGCCCCATTCGTGGACCACATTAGTTTAAATGTAGAATATGCAAGAAAGAGTCCTTCAACAAAGCCGGACTAAACAGCAAATAAAACAAACGAACCAAACAAAAAACTATACAGCTGATGTATTTAGTGTGTTTTTTTTTTTTTNTATATGAGTGCTACTTAAATACACGTTTTGTTCCGTATATGTCATGATGCTAGTCTCACGTTTTTTTATGAAAATAAACCATTATCTGTGTTACGTCATTTTTTCCTACGATGTCTCTGCATACATTTTAAATTGTATTCAGCACTTACATACATGATAAAAAAGATTTGGGTCGGAATGAATTCGTTATGCATTTGACATATAAACATTACTTAAGATTCGAAGGCAATTTTAGGAACAGACTTAATAATCTATCTAAGTGAACCAATACTTTATTTCCTCAATACAACAGTCTTAAATATTAAACATAGGAAAAAGCTGTTTATCATTTGGATGTCAGGTCCCAAAATGGGCTTAAAAGGAAGTTCCAAAAATGGGGGTTTACCCGTTATAATTCGGCATTAAATAAATTTATAGACAAAAAAAAACGCGTCGAGATAATAAAATAATCGTGATTCATGTTATATTTTGCTGTAAACATGCACACATACTGTTTATTATGAGAGAAAATGATATTCGAACATCCAACATCTCGAAGGTCAAGAAATTAAACAACACATTTGTCGACGGCTTTTAATAACTTTTTCATTCCGACGTCTACGGTATTGAAACAAAAAACCGAGGGGAGCACAAACACCGTAGAGCCGAAAGGGCTTCTTTATTTAAAAGAAATATAAATATAAACTGGCTTACCGGGTGAAAATATCTGCTACTCCTTCACGAAAAACACAAAAACGACGCCATCTTTGAAGTTTTGCTCCAGCTAACCTCATTTAAACGCGGTAAGCCCCCTGGTTAACGTTGCAGAAGACAGTGCGGTTGGTCATGTGATCGACACAGTACAAGCTACTGATGGTGATAAAGGTAGCGATGGTGTCATAACGTACAGTATATTCAGCGTGACAAATCATGGAACTGGGAAGTTCGTCGTGAACCCAACAACAGGCGTGGTGACATAAAGTGGAAGTCTTGATCGTGAAACACAAAGTATCTTTGAAATAACAGTTCTAGCGGCTGATGCGGGAAAGATACCAGGTATTATGATTATTTTGAGTTCTGGAATTATGTTTTTAGAACGTACTCTAGAAGACATTGCCTGTCTTTCTGTAATGTGACCATTTAAAAAGCTTCGAAATTTGTCTGGAGAGGAAAAATATGAATTTGATAACGTCATGTGACACCAAATTGTGATTTTTTCTGNTTTTTTTTGCCAGAATAATTTTTATAATTGTTCAGAAAAACAATACTAGATTTATTGAAAGGTTTAATTATTCTGAATGTAGATTAAAAGACAAAAAGAGGAATTACATAATGGTTTAATTCCCTTTGTCAGTACTTAATGACTCAAATATCTTTAATATCTAATGTCGGTTAATTGATAAGCATGTGAACTTTTGTCAGAATGCATTTTGATATTTACTGAAAATGAAATGGTTTTCCTTATGAAAAAGGCAGAATACCCTCAAACTACGCAGCAAGCGTTTTAAATATTTCCGCAATTTTCTTTTTCATTTTAATGTTTTCCTACATGGGCAAAAACGTCCACGTACAGTCTCACAGTTTCCGTGACTGACGTGAAAGACGTGTACTCAGCTTGCACCCAGACGGTGTATGTTTCCACTATCCCTGAGGATTCCCCGATGTCTACCTCGGAAGCTCAGTTAGCCTGCGCGGATGGGGACTCCACTGGGAACAACATCGCAGGATACTCCATTAGTAGTGGCAATACAGGTAAATAGCATAATCTTAAAGTATTTAAAAAATGCCTTTTAGCAGCGCTCTGTGAAAATGGGCTTCATGCATGAGCGTTAAATGTCGTCCCAGATTAGCCTGTGCGGTCGTGACACTTTCCGCCTTAACTGGATTTTTGTTGAGAAGAGACTTCCTTTAAAGAAAAATTTAATAAAATTGGAAAGTGTTGTGCCTGATAAACCTGTTCGGACTGCACAGGCTTATCTGGGACGACACTTTACGGACATGCATTAAGCCTCTTTTTCTCAGAGCGCTGCTCAAATAATTAATAGCTTTAATAAAATGCATTTTGTTGAACAACAGAGCTGCACCCTCCTGTGGTGTGTTTTTAGGTCATTCAGCTTCAAACTGATGACCTCCTTTTTCTCTTTAATCCAAATATTTTTAAATCTTAAATGCAATTATTTGTCTGGTCTGAAAATAGCAGAAAATTATAACAAGTTTAAACTTAGAGCTGGTTTACTGATAAATATTAAGATGTCCTTAAGTACATGTGTAGTTTAATTATTTGTAAATGTATAATGAAGTGCAGTTGTTCTCAGTCAAAATAAAGAAAACATATTTATATAAAAACATGCCCTCCATGCTGTAATTTTACTACATTGTAACTGTCTGACATTTTTTAGACAAAAATATTGATTTTCAGATCATTGATTTCTCTATAACGTATGCTGTCTTTGTTTTTATGAGCCTCGCTCTGTGAAAAGGGGGTTTACTGCATGTGCGTAAATTGTTGTACCATATTAGCCTGTGCAGTCCGCCTAGGCTTATCAGGGATAACACTTTCCGCCTAGACTGGATTTTTGTTTAGAAGCGACTTTATTAAATAAAATAAATCCATTAAAGCGGAAAGTGATATCCCTGAGCAGACTGCGCAGGCTAATCTGAGATGACACTTCACGCACATGCATTAAGCCCCATTTTCTCATTGGCTCATATGAAACTTAAAATTCTTCATTTGTCCATTTCAAAAATATATTTCCTACTTAATTCTAAGCGGAAACAATGATTGAAAATTTTCCATAGACAGTCAACGGGGGACATACACTGGTATCTACAGTGAACTATGAATCAGTAACGACCTATACCCTTTTGCTACATGCAGTCGACAAACAGTCCACTTTTCAGACAGGAACAGCGACCGTCAGCATCCATGTAACAGACGTCAATGACATTTCCCCTTCCTGTCCCTCATCATTGTACACGAGCTCATTTGCCGAGANGCACAATTTATGATCTAGATGCCACTGACGCAGATTTTGGTGCAACAAGTTTTATATTTTCGATATATGGAGACCCCTCTGGAGGGAAATTTGTGATTGGAACCTCGAGCGGTATCATTCAGACTTCTAAATCCATCGACAGGGATATGCCTTTGGTTCCTTCCTACGTACTCACTATTACCGTAGCCGATGGAATCGGCGCTTATTCATTGACGGCCACCACTAGTATTGTCATCACTATCAACGATGACAATGATTATTCGCCATCTTGTGATGAAGCAGTATATACCGCTACGGCATTGAAATCAGCATCCATTGGAACAAACTTGATTTCTCCTGTTTGTTGTGAGGTTGACGTCGTTGCTTCTCCAACTTTGCTGTATAGCATAGCTTCTGGAAATGATGAAGATACGTTTCTAATCAGTGGAGGAAATGGGAAGGTATCCTTGAAAAACAGTCTCGATTATGAGACACCCACCCCATACACTCTCACAGTTCAGTTCACTGACCAGGGAACGCCGTCTGCTCACGTACAAACCTTGACAATGGTCGTATATGTAGATCCAGTCAACGAGTCCCCTCCCGTATTTCAAGGGGAACCTTACAGTGCAGGTGTTGATGAGGACGAAAATAACGGGTACCTCGTAGTCATAATAAGTGCCAATGATGATGATAAGGGTTCTAGCCACGGTGACATACGATATACCATAAAAAGTGGAAAGTATGAGGGACCATTTTCAATCAACCCAAGATCTGGTCAAATTATTGTGGCGGGGCCGCTGGATAGGAAAGCAAAATCAGCCTATTCACTCACTGTAACTGCTGCGGATATGCATGACGGGGATGCTTCGGCTAGAACCGTGGAGGCAACATTCACTGTGACCATCAACGATGTTAACGATAACTACCCGGAAATCAATCCGTCTTCCTACACAGGAGTGGTTGTCGAGAATACAAAGGTTGGTGCAAGCATTGTAAAGATCATTGCCTCAGATTATGACGATGGTCTAGCTGGATCGAACGGGTTCCAGTATTCTATCACTGGCACTGGAATACAAATAATGCTTTAGTATGTCAGGTGCGTGTGTCACACTAGCAGGGACAGTTGATTCGAGTATCAAGTCCCTGTACTTGTTGACAGTAAAAGTGTCCGACCAGGGTTTTCCAGTCAGGTCTGGTTTAAACAATATTTATTTAGTTATTCGTAAACAAGTGTCAGCAATACAATACAAACATAATACTATTTTGACATAATGTGCCAAACAGGTAGACATTGGTGTTTTGCTTAACATATAGTTCTGCAAAGTACAATTTGACAGAATTGAGAAAAAAGCTTGGGGCTTATGATATGTCTCTTGTCAGGTCTGCATTGACCCGAGTAACCATTCAAGTGGTTTCAGTGAATAAGTATCCACCAGTGTTTACCACGGCAAAAGAAGTTACGATTTCAGAATCCATGCCCGTTGGTAGCAGTATTGATAGGCTGGCGGCCTCTGATGGTGACAAGGGAGTCTACGGTGTATTGAGATACTATCTTTCATCAGCCATTATGGGAAATTCCAATGACTTCACGGTAGATTTGTTCGATGGAACGATAAGGGTTGCAAATGCATTAGATTATGATTTAGGTCCAAACATATAAAAGCTATAAATCAAAGTTGAAGACACGTCAGTTTCAGGTACCCAAACAAAATCTAGAAACATAACATACACTATTAACTTGCCAGATGAAAATGACCAGACACCGCAGTTTTCTCAGAACACTTACACGGTGAACGTCAATGACAATCTAGCCAATTCCAGCCTTATTGGACTTTCCGTGATCTCAACTGACACCGACACTGGCGTTAATGTTGAAATCGCGTACACCATCGTTGCTGAAAGTGGAAAAGATGTATTTTCTATTGACTCAGCTTATGGAGTGATTTCTACAAAGGGTGAAATAGATTACGAGACACAGATATCGTATGATATCGTTATAGAAGCCAAAGATGCAGGTGTAACAAAAAAGTTGTCCTCTACATGCGTAGTGAGAATACAAGTCACCGATTTAAATGACAACACCCCCACTTTTCAAGCCGGCAATGTTTCCATAGCGATACCCGAGGATACTTCAGTGGGTACAACAATTGCAAACCCTGGGGCTAAAGACATGGACTCGGAGGCCAATAATAATAATGTCATTACATATGCCTTCTCTGCAACATCTGATAAATTCTCAAAAGACCCCAGTAGTGGTGCCATCACAGTTACAAATGCCTTGGACAGAGAGAAAGTACCAAGGTAAATCACTTATTAATTAAACATTATTTCATGATTTATTTGTTTAGCTTAAGCTCAAGTTTTAGCTTTAAGGCTGGAAATGAAGCCTTAAAAAACTTGAATCTAGTAAGAAAAGTCTTAAATTTAAGTTTTCTAAGGGACAACAGACATGTCAAAATGCGTTTCTGAGCGGGAAAAGGTTAAATAACACATATGAAACAAAATGCTTCCTCTGTCATTTTCAATTAGACAATGGCTACAAACTAACCCCTTTGGTTAAAGAAAGATCTAAATGGCTACAACTTTTTTTCACAAAACCCTATACAAAAGCCAAAATTAGAATAATTTTAATGTTTAAGATAAATGTGGCTAAAGACAACTTTGAGCCAGTTAAACCCAAAAATATCATGGAGCCTTATTTGCTTTTGCTTTAAAGTGTTGTTCTTTACTTCACGTACGAATAATTACATCTGTTGATTAACAGAACATAACAGAAATGTGAAATAATGTAGCATCAGGTTTTAGTCCAACCCAATTCTCGGAAATCAGAGAAAATTGCAATTAGATAGGCATTAAAGGCTTTGTTTTAATTTTTTTACTATTTTTGTATTTCTTTTACATAGTTTAATTAGTGTATAATGTCGATTACATAGAAAAGCACAAAGAACACATGTGTATATATATATAATTCCAAACTAAGTTTCAACATATCAAATATAATCACTACTAAAAGCGCTCAATAAACACGAGATGTGTTCCACAATGATTTAGTTTATACTCTGTCATGATAAACCTGTCCAACAATTTTAAATTTAAACAAATAAAACTCGTAAGATTCAGTTAGTACTGGTGATGATGATGGAATCGATGATATACAAAACCACAACACAAATTTCGATTCTGGAATCTTTCTTGAGCAATAAACAAACTAAAACATCAAGCTTTCCACTTTGTTTCCTTACCATAAGCTTGTGGTGTTTTCTTTAGCGAGGCAATGAGAGTTGTAACAGCCCTGAGAACGGATGCCATTTCTGCTAATCTGGGTCTGAAATACACACACAAATATCAAACATCATCATGGAATGATTTAATAGGAAGACAACTTTTGCATCATATTCCTGCATGCATATCATCTTCAATGAACTTGGACTTCAAAATGTAGAAAAATCTGAAAAAAGTTAACACATGTATTTTTTTTAAATAATAATATTAATCTCAACACTTCATTTCCGGTAAATTATTAAAATAACCAAAAATGTCTTTCAAGGGGTTAAATGTGAATCTTTTGTTCATGCTTTGCAATTTTAACCTTTAAATGATACTTTCATGCCGAATGCTGGAGAAAGCATCACAATCCCAGGTTTATACATGTATCTATACATTGTTACTGCTTCATTCAGCGTGGGAGAACTGGCAGACAATATTTTTTTCATGCATTGATAAGCCAACTCATGACCAATGAAATCGCATTTCTCTTTAAAAAAATACTGGAATGAAGTTTAAAAGTCATGATTATATGATCAGATAATGGTAAATATAACAATTGTTAAGGGATAATTATAAATATGAAAAAGTAAACACCGCCTGCATGTTTTAATTAGATGAAATTCGGCAGTGCCGAATTTGGACAGGGAATCAATTTAATGCCTGGTTAACATGGTAACCATTACCCTGACAACTTAATATAGGTGCCACGCCAAGAGAGGCTTAAATGGATACCATGATATCAGAGGCATACATGGGTACCATCACAGCAGAGGCAAACATGGATACCATGATAACAGAGGCATAACTGGATACCATGACAACAGAGGCATACATGGGTACCATGAAGACAGAGGCATACATGGGTACCCTGACAACAGAGGCATACATGGGTACCATGACAACAGAGGTATACATGGATACCATGACAACAGAGGCATACATGGGTACCTTGACAACAGAGGTATACATGGGTACCATGACAACAGAGGCAAACATGGATACCCTGAAATCAGGGGCATACATGGATACCATGACAACAGAGGCATACATGGATACCATGACAACAGATGCATATATGGATAACATGACAACAGAGGCATACATGGATACCATGACAACAAAGCATACATGGATACCATGACAACAAAGGCATACATGGATACCATGACAACAAAAGCATACATGGTTACCATGACAACAGGGGTATACATGGATACCATGACAACAGATGCACACATATATACCATTGTATTTATTTTGACCTTGCAGTCAAGGATTACCCATGAAAGTGCAAGCACTTATTTCCAATGGGGTCCTTTGCTGAAGCGACAGCGGGTATAAGAGACAGTTTTTGAGATACAAGGAATCCGGGTGCGATACCCTAGCCCTTTGCGAATAGATCCCTTGGTTCTTTTACGTGCTCAGTGTAAAGCACCGATACACGCGAGAATTACCTGGGTTTCATACCAGTACATCTCTAGTTGGGTGGGAAACACTTGAAGCATTTCTGTAATTTCCAGTGCCCCGGCCAGGGATTGAACCCACGACCGCTGGAATGGTAGACCAGTGTTTTACCACTCGACTACCGACCACCCTTCAACAGAGACCATTACAACAGAGGCATACATGGATCTCGTGATCATAGAAAAAATATATTTTCTATGATCATTCGTAAATAAACATCGATATTACACCAAATACAACAAATATCCGTTATGTAATGACGACATGAACTAAAAAATTCATTTGACAGTTTTAATTTCAAAATACTAATGTCATTTTTAGCACCGGCAAAAATGCTTTTTTACTATAATATCACTTCAAATTAATAATATAATATAATAAACTTCATAATTTAACTATTCGAAACTGAATTTTGAAACATTCATCTTTATTTACTAAAATATCAATTAAGTCAATTTTGGACATCATGATGGAAAAGGAAAAGGTGTGTTACATATAAGTGTGAATACACAATCCGTAATAAAATCCAATACTCAGTCTGGAATATCAACCAATCAAACCGTTTGTTACTGATCTGAAATCTCCTGGGATTATAAACGTTTTCAATTAGAAAAATATACTTGAGAACATATTATGTAGTCATAGGAAGCTTTTTTCGTATTAAATCCATGTTATGATTTTCAAATCCCACATACACAGTTATGCATATCTGACTGTTTTCGAGAATACGAATGCAACGCCCATGTCCGATGCCCCTAACACAACCTGGACTTTCTCAAAATTTCTGAAAGAAAAGGCCACTTGTTGTTTTTAGCGAGTTATTATCATCATGTTTTTTTTCTGTACACACCTTTTGCGCGTATATCCTTTACTTAACGGTTGAACATATTTTATTTCCAAAATAATCACATGTACAGTTGAGACAAATACAAAATACACATAGAAATACACCTATTTTGAAAAAGGCTAGGACCTAAAGTGTTAGAAAAATTATTAATGGTATTTCCCTGTTTTGTAATTTTGTTATTTACATTACATGTTAGTGGCGATAACGTGATTTTGGAAAGCTCTATGTTATATGGTCAAACGTACATTTAGCATAAGAAAATAAGTGCGCAATTAAAACAATTAAAGAAAATCGTGATGTGTAAAGAATTGCAAATACGACTATTTTACACACAGAACATACTTAAGATAGCGAAGTCCTGTCCAGAAAGATAAAACAAACTTATTCGCTACAGCCATTCCTTAGTCGAGCATGTAAAATGAACGATTTTTCTATCACCAACATGAAAATTAAATGGAGCTTCGACACTTAAGAGAATTAATTGTTTCAATTTACTTTTGAATCTTGATAGAGAATCGGATACTCTTTTGTCGCGAGGAAAGATGTATGATAGGTTGATAGCCGACGGAAGGAATGAATGTGAGTAAAAAGGCCGTTTAATCATTTCGAGATTAAAGTCAAATAAATATTGGACATTACCCTTTAATGATTTTGCAATCATTGAATTCTGTGAGGTCCGCAAAGTTTATCTAGTTTAAAAGATTAAACAGAAAGAAAAGAATTAAAGGTTGAAAATATGTGTTTGACATTACCCTTTAAGGTAGAATACCCGTAATGGTCATAACATGGTATCAAACTTTGCTTGGTATAGACAACATACACATTCTGACAAACTCATATGCAAATTTTCACGAAGTTAACCATCAATTAATTTACTTCTGGCCTTTTACATATAGATAGTTCTCGCAGCATTTTTTTGAACTTGCAAAGTTGGGGTAGGGTTATAAAAATGCAAATAAAAGTACTTTTTAGTCATATCTATTGCCTGAAATGTATTTAGCATAATAATATATAAATATTTAGATAAAAAAAATGTCCAAAAAACAAAATTTTCATGAAAGAAAATGCAGTTTTTCAGAAAAATGATTGTACATCGGCTTTCAAAATCTTATTTTTTGCTTAGAAGTCTAATTAAATAGAATATTTTATAATCACTTTTTCAATGAAAGTGTGTTGGGGCACTAAAATTTCACTCACAATATTACTATTGCATATATGCTTAACACATTTTAGAAATTATATGGTATGTTTCCAGGTGTATTTTCAAAAGAAAGGAAGGTAAATTTGGCAAGGTAAAGACATGAAAAATAAGAAAATGAAGCACAAACGTGTCTATTTTATATGTATATTTTCTATACGGTCACAATAATAGACCTAAATCCATTTAATAGGCCTACTTACTTTAAGGATATTGTTTACAACAAAATACACTATAAAGAACTGTAGAATATTCTTATTCTAAAGTAAACAAGGACCATAACTATGTAACGAAAATCGACGAAAATAGCCAAAACAACCAATTATCACTAGTTTTTTTTTAAACATCTCATTGTAATGTATTAGAAAAAGGTTTTGTAATGCTTTTCATATATCTTAAAAAAAATCAGCACTCTACAAGAAAGTTGAAGGCTCCAAGGGCCACAACTCAAGAAAACTTCAACTTCAAGAAAAAAAAGATAAATTTGTATGCATTGAACAACTATGTGCTTGATAGCACTAATTATTACTAATCACAAATAATTAAACAGCTGTGTTACTTTGACACACTTTTAAGTGATAAAGAAAGCTGCAAGCTTTGTCAGAACTTCGTCGAGTACTTTCTTCATACTTATAACTCGCGGTTGACCGTCATAGTTTTTCATAGTGAAGATGCCTCGGAGGACATCTTCTCCTGACCGCCTGTATATGCTTCAATGAATTCCCCAGCCCGGTTTTCCATCAGTTTGACATTCTCTGGAAGGACCTCTTTCATGTCCAGGGCTGACAGGAAATTGTTGACCTTTACAGCACCACCCAATCCATCAATCATTGCTGTAAATGTAAGAAAATACACTGATAAGTACCTTTCATGTATTGCACCAAAAGTTCAAAGCCCATCAACAAAATAGCTCAGACAAAACGGTCCGGAATTATGGACAGTACAGCCTTTATCTTTGATTCAAACAGTCAGTCGAAAGACAGAATAGCAACGGCACAATATCAATCTTCGAAATAGATTGTTTAAAACCACTTGGCAGTTGCCAATATAGTTTTTTTTTAATGTTCATAATAAATAGTCATTTTCTCAACTTGCACAGCTACATTTACTTGCAAATTTACACTCATACTCCAAACAGATGTTATCAAAAGCAATTTCCATAAATGCAAAATTCATACAAACCTAACCTATCCCAAGCTTTGTATTGACTTCAAAACTGGGCATCCCTCTGGATTTGATATGGTTTGTTGTTCCATACGGCACTCTGTTTCTAGCATCACATTCAACATACAAGTAGCCCCCAACCCTTTCTGTAGTTCACCCACAACATTGTCAAATGTTAGTGGCACGGGTCCTAGTTTACATGACTGACAGGACTGGAGGCTCTTCAATAAAAAATCCAATTCCACAATCCGACGTTCATGCCAGTTGTCGTTTTGTTTTCTTTGGCTAAAAATGGGACAATTATCTTCTGTGCACTTACATATATTCAAGGCGTGACTGTAATTATGCTCAACTAACACATTCCTATGATTAACAGAAACCTTTCTCTTAGACTTAGATTTAAAACGTCCTTTTTGTCACGATTGTTACCATTCATTTTTGTTTTTCATTGTTTTGGTTTTGAGAGTAGAGTGATCTCCCTTGGGGGGTTTCCCAGGAATTCCCAATAACAATTACGAAAAATGGAAAACTTTCTTTCTTTTATGGCAAATTAATTCGATGTATCAAAATCCGATATAATGAAAGTATATATGCGAGAACATAATTGTGTTTGATAAAAAAAA